>JAPQWV010003118.1:0-45548 GCA_027422505.1 Craterostigma plantagineum
ATAATAATTAATTATCCACGCAGGGAAAGAATACGGAGCACGAACACACAGACACCAATCAATTCACGATACGTCGTGGCGCAAAAGCAGAGAGTATTTTGAACTTTGTAATCTCATCTTGGGAGATTGTTTATATTAATGTTTGCGCCTTTTTATTTGTTTATTGCTGCTGTTTCTTGAACCCTCTGAAAACCAGCAAGATACGTGAATCTCAATGCCGGTTTGAAATTGAGGGTACTTTCCCACCTTGAAATTTCTAACATTGCGAGCGCTTCTTATCATCCGATCACGTCTGTTTGTCTCGCTTCTGGGGTATTATTTCAGCAATTTTTCCCCTAGTTGTTTATTGAGCTTTTGGTCTATATTATTAATGTTATGATTTGTGAACGTCTTTCGTGATGGTACTCGAATTGGAACTAGGGGCTTTTATGAAGGGTTTATTGTTAAGTTTCATATCAGATCAAGTTGGCTTGTCTTTTACTCGGTGATTTGCAGTGTAGATTTTGAACTAAGTTTTCAATTTATATACATCATCAAGCGTGTTATCTTATATGACTATAGTATTTGGTTTAAAAGGAAATTTACTTAATGCTGGATGTTGCAGTTGGCGTTTTTTCGGTTCAACGAAGCAGATCTTCTATCAGAGCCTGGTCGTTGTCTTGGTGGGGTTTTACTACCAAGTGAGGATTTTTTGCAGGAGTCTGAGATTTTTACCAACAGACAGTGTTTCAACTGATGAGTTCTTGAGTTGAGAAGTTTGTATTTGATAGAAATGGGTTGGAGGACGGTGGTATTGTTATCGTTAGGTATCATCAACTTGGCGGAGTCAACTGACAGGTTGGTGAGTGCGTCACCGGGATATTTGAACTCTACGGCTTCATCCCTCTACAGCTGGGCAGTTACTAGTGCGGCAGTTTTTTGTAGTGGCCGCTCTCATCCTTTCCATGTATCTGATCTTTGAGCATTTAGCTTCCTACAATCAGCCAGAGGTTTGTCTTGTTCTCGTGGTGATCTGTTTGTAGTTATCGTAAGGGATAATCCTTTTTGACACTTAATGTATTTTTTTTTTGTATGACGGAAGTAATTAATGTAAACCACCTAAGAAACTGCGCTTGTTGATTGATCACTAGGGTGTAGATCTCTTTTGATTTGGTTATGGTCTTATCTGGTCCGCCTTTTTTGTTCTCACAGGAGCAGAAATTCTTGGTTGGCCTTATTCTAATGGTTCCTGTTTATGCAGTGGAATCGGTAATGACTGCTAATCTGTGTTATATATATCTGCCCTTGTTAGCTATTGTTGACTTTGGCGACATTAAAATTTATTGCTATTGCATGATATTTGATTTTGCCTCTCGGAATCATCAACTATAGCCTGCATTTGGGCTCCCTGATATTTCCTGCTTACTATTAATGACCTTCTTTGATGCAGTTCTTATCGTTAATGAACTCTGATGCTGCTTTCAACTGTGAAGTTATTCGTGATTGCTATGAGGCGTTTGCTATGTATTGCTTCGAGAGATATTTGATCGCCTGCTTGGGTATGTCATATCTGCAGATAACATTTGTTTTCAGATGCAACTGTTTCACATTTCTACATCCCTTAAGGTTCTTCTATATCTGATACATTTGAGTTTCCTCTTAAATATACTATTATACATTGAAATGCAACATGTTGATTCTGTAGCATATCATGTCTTGCAGGTGGAGAAGAAAGCACCATCGAATTCATGGAAAGTCAGACCTTCGTGACCTCCAGCACAGTACCTCTTCTGGACGAGGCTTACGCTTATGGAGTAGTGGAACATCCTTTCCCCCTTAATTGCTTTTTCCGGGATTGGAAGCTTGGTTCTGACTTCTATCAAGCTGTGAAAATCGGCATTGTTCAATATGTATGCATTGCAGTTTTCAAGACTGACCTTTTCTTTTTCACCATCTTATTGAAGTTTCCATTTGATTGATGGTGATGTTCTCAAATAATGCCCTTTTTAACAGATGATACTGAAGATGATATGCGCCTTGTTAGCTATGATTTTCCAATTTTTCGGTGTTTATGGGGAAGGAAAGTTTGAATGGGGATATGCGTAAGCCGTTACTTCTCTGTTTCTCAATTCATATAATACTTGTTTTCTCCTTCACTTTAGTCATTCATATTGTATTTTGTGATAAAGATTAATCTAATTCAACATCCTTCAAATATAGAAAGTTATCTATCATTCTGATCGAAATGTCTGTAATCTTCTCGCAGGTATCCATACCTTGCAGTCGTCTTAAACTTCAGCCAAACTTGGGCCTTGTACTGCCTTGTACAGTTCTATGCTGTGACGAGAAACAAGTTGGCACCCATCAAACCATTGGCCAAGTTTCTGACTTTCAAGTCCATCATCTTCTTGACTTGGTGGCAAGGTGTTTTGGTTGCCTTCCTTTTCTCTTTCGGAGCATTTAAGGGATCGTTGGCACTCGTCTTGAAAACCCGTATCCAGGATTACATCATATGCATTGAGGTCCACAGTGATATCATTTAAAGCATCCGACATTCCTATTTGTAAACAGTAATAACGATGTCATTTTTATCGTTCGAGCAGATGGGTGTAGCTGCAGTGGTACATCTCTACGTTTTCCCAGCAGTGCCTTACAACGCGGGGAGAGATGTGTTAGAAACGTAGCTGTGATGTCAGATTACGCATCTCTAGGAACTCCCGCCGACCCCGGGGAGGTTCAAGACTGCGAGAGATCCATTTTCAGAGTGCGCACCGCCCGCCAGGAAGATAGAGAAAAGCGCCCGAAATTCCATCAAAACGTCCGCGATGTGGTCGTTGGAAGTGGCGAAATCGTGAGTGTTTATGAAATTCCTTTTTCTTAGATACAAGCGGTTCCCCTAATAATCATCTTGGCCTTGACTCATACGCATACACAGATTGTAGACGACATGAAATTCACTGTGTCCCACGTCGTGGAACCAGTTGAAAGGGGGCTAGCGAGGATCAATAGGACTTTCCATCAGATATCTGAGAATGTGAAGAGGTTCGAGGAGCGAAAGAAAAGGTCGAAAGACGATAGCCACGTGCCATTGAATTCGTGGAGTAAGGAATTCTCTGACGTGCAAGACGAGCTCAACGAAGGGAGCTATAGCGACAGTGGTTTGAAGAAGAAATCACATTTTAAGCAAAAGGGATCGTCTTCGTCTCGGTTCAAGAACAGGTAGTAGCTCGTTTCTTTCCCTTTCCTTTGACTTCTATATAAAGACATTAGGAGAGCCTATCTTATATGGTCGGGCGATTATTAGGCTTAGCTGTCTATATTACTATGGGCTGATGAGAATACTAAGCTTTGTTGAATAAGTATAAAAAGTACGTACATGCTGAGCGCAGCACATAGGCGGACTGCATCGTGGATCGGGAAAATATATCTAACTTTTCTTTAAGTGTAACATTTCCCCGACTTCAGTGATATTGTCGAAGGTTTTACGTCTTTCTTACATTTTCACGTTCTGTATTCTCTCTTGGCTTTCTTCTGTATTCGACTAAGCCCAGTCGAAAGCGAATTTGAACTAAACTGTCAGGCTATGACATGCCCCAAACTCCCCTCAACCAACTTATTACAAACTTATTATAGGTAAGAAAGGTTCATTGCTAACGACCACTCTCTCATCGCAAAGCCAAAAACATTGGCTCGTCATGTATCTTACAATAACAAATCCCAGGCGTTATTAGTAATAAAAATATGAATCCCACGTGTATGTAAAACGCCCCCTCACTTCTCGAGAAAATAACAAAGGGGTTTAATATAAGTTGACAGACATCTCTCCACAAATAACACCACCACCACAACATGTAAAGAAAACAAGCAAACAGCACACGTCCCCTACTTTAAAAAAAAAGGATTCCAAAAAAGACAAGGACTCAAAAAGAGTCGAAGAAATTACACAATGCTCGGGGCATCGCCGTCCCAGTTACAAACAGCTCTTGGCCATCGAGTCCTTATGCAGTCCACCAAAGGCGCGTGCTGAGCTGGCTGATCGGTTACCTCGCCTGTGTTTTGGGTCGTCTCATGGGCCGGGTTAGTGGCACGGTGGCCATGTACTCCTCGGGCGTCCACCTCGGTGGGACCGAAACCCTAAGCTTAGTCAGCCTCGGCCTTTGAATAGGGATAATGATTTCGCCACCGCTGGAAACTGATTGGCTGCTTCCATTGTTCGTCAGAGATTTTGCGATCCCATTAAAATGGTAGATGTCGAAAACCTTCTTACCATCAGCCCGCTCGAGTCCTTCACGCCGCCGAGATTCTTGTCCAAATCCAAGATAGCCTGCCAAAACTCGCTCCATACTATGAAGCCCGTGCTACACAGATGCTCGACTTTTTGGGGAGGAAGGCTGATATTGGCCTCTTTGATAACTTGGTGAAAGCCTTCTACGCTGATGAATCCACCACCTCCGCTTTGGTCTTGGAGTCGAAGGCTCTACGAATCTGCGACTCTCTCGTTTCGTACTCGTTCTCCTCCTGCACTTTGGTGTCTAGAGAGAATAGGACTGTGTAATGAGATTCGCTCCCTACAACCCATATGGGCCATTTCGGACACTTTAAATGCTGGCCCACTCTGCAGAAGTTGAGGGACTCGAGGAGAGTGAGGAAGCCCACCTCAACGTTAGTTGAGATTCCCTTTACGAACATCCCACCTCCCAAGTCGATGTTTCCATCGAATACATTAGCAACGGCATTTCCAGAGAGTAATAGTTTCACAATTTCCTATTTCAGGACAGATAACATAGGAACTGAGACAGGTCAGCGATCAGCAAGAACGGAAAGAGTTGTGCCGAACAAATTTATTCATCAATTCATGGTTACCTGTGATGCATGACCAAATGGAGCGGTGACTAAAGGCTGACTAGGGTCATCTCTGTCAGCTTGAACATTGTCCTGTTCAATTTCGAATTATGATAATCAGGCGAACAAATCATATGAAAAGTTCACTGTTAATTTGAACTAGACGCCAACATTTCACATAACAACTCGAGAGAAGTACACAGATTGGAAAGAAAAAAAAAAAGAAGCCTAATTCACGGTGAAACGTACCAGTCCTCTAGATAATAATGCAGAAATCAGAAATAATAATGCTCCAATTCGACTACGGAAAACAGGAAGCATAGCTTCGAGCATTTGTACTGCTGTTGTCTGTGACGTGAATGTATCAACTCTCAGACACTTCTGCAAATCAGAGCCAGACTCAATTGCAAGTCCTTCGAGTATTTTCCCGGTGAACTGCAAGAATTACAAACAAGTGTGGTGATAAGATATTTAATTGTCTCGAAGAACTCAACCTACACTACAATAAATCATCAAGTTCTCACTTGATCTGCTGACTCATTCCTGCAATCCACAATATGACGTTCAATGATATTCAGAGATGCTATCACAGCCCTTTTACCACCTCCACATAGAAAAAGTATCTCGGTCATGGCCCTGATTAGAGCCCTGTTCAGCATTACCAAAAGCATTTCTCAGTAAGTAACAAGATCATCATGGCACATACAAATTACCACTGACCAGCGTTCTTCTTACGGCGTCATTTTATTTTATTTATTACGTTTTCTGTGAATGGCATGGTAACAAAGTAAAATCAGCTATAAAGGCAATTAAAAAGAATTACCTCGATCTTCTTTCTTCTGACAGTGATGAGATCATATCCGCAGCAACTGATTCATTCGTAGTCATATTTGATGCGTGTGCAACATTACCAGATTGCTCAGGGGAAAAAATAAGATGCTTAAGAACAAAAGCCTGCACATTCAAGAGACACTGTTAGGAAAAACAATAACTTAGCCAGGCAGAAAACTCGAGGAAAAATACAAATGCAACAGTTGCAATTAAAGCTATTAATGTGTGCTCAACTAACGCAAAAACTTGATGAAGCCGATAAGCTCAGATCTTTAATAGTATTTGAAAAAATTCAGACCAACGTAAATAAGCAGAATTGAGCTAGTAGAGTACACAAGACGTACTTGTATTGCAGCTAATACGCCACAGGGACCCCCTTCATGCTGCACCAATCCCATTGATGTCTCAATATCAGGACTGAACCTGCAAAGGACATACATTCAAAAATATAATAGGCAATAGCATGAGGTACCAGAGATGGGTGTTCTTACCTCAAAATTATATCCATATTTAATCCACAGATCATCACAATGCTATTCGACATATAAACCTTGTCATGCAAATGAAAATTCTAGTTTGAATTTATTAGGACAATTGTACAGACAAGCACAAGCGTCATTAACAATGCATCACTCAATAAAAGTAATAGTCTTCAAGAATTATATTTTTTACTGGCCAGTGACACCATTTTGCATATAAGAATAAGACTCAAAGCAGATATTGAGGTCAAATTGGCGGCCAAAGATGCATAAAGATGCATAATTGGCAGCAGTCATTGCAGACTGCAGTCAGATACAATTATACCACATACGTCTGGATAGAAAGATACCCATCTTCAGATTTTACCTAATAATAAGAATTTGTGATTTCAAAAACCTGTGGTAGTCTCCGTGCCAATCCATTTGGATAAATGAAAGTTAAATGAGGTAAGAATCAATGTGGGTTAATGACCACGTGAGAAACCGATTAAATATCTGCTATGAAGGGACAATCTAGATCAATCGAACAAAAGACAAATGATTGCGAAGCTAGTAGAACACTAGGTATATTAGTACCTGGGAAATTGCAATATCATGACACTAAATTAAAATGCAAGTCAGTTTCAAGATAAGTTACAAAATCATAGATCAGAAAATAATGATTAACATAAAAACTAGCATTAAGACATCCGAAAAACTCATTACATCATCAAAGACCGAGTGACATAAAAATTCCACCGTAACTATGACATATACTCTAGCTATTTGGAACATCTCAAATTAACTCAAGATATGCGTGCTAATTAAAACAATTTGCTAAAAGTCAGCTCCCTACTTCGGGTTATCACAGTAAATGTAAATTTATGACAATTAGCCACCACTGACACAAACCACCGACCGTTAAAACAATAAAAACGAACAAGGGCAGACATCAGAATAAATTTACCGAATTCCCTGATTTGTCCATTGAGCTAGAACTTCTTTGCTAACTCCCTTCCCGAATATGAGCACAAACAGCTCGTCTGACTCCGTATTCGATAGCTCAACACCACCAAATCCAATCATACCGCCATGCTTTGCCAATTCTGCGCATTTGCTTGCACTCCCACCTTCTGAACCCCTAATACTCACATCCATCGCACCTTCAACATTTTCCACACCCATAGGTGCTCCATATTTAGCATCACCTTTCTCCAAAATGACACCTTCCACCTTACTCTCGTTCTCTAAACCCTTGACCTCCTCATTCCTCGCAACCTCCACATTTGTCACCAGACTTTTCCCTGCCAGCATACGCTTCTCTGCAGCAGCGGCCATCAGTTCACGTTGAATCCGACGGTTTTTTACCTCCGGCGACTCGCCAGAGGAAAATTCGTCTCCAGCACAGTCCCTCGGCTTGCTCCTCTTGTGCTCTGGAGATTCGTTCTGCTGATCGGCCATTGGTGCAGATAATCTTTCGAGATTTTCAATCAACTAACCCGAAATTCTATACGCTTCGATCAAGTGTTCGCAAAGTTAGGTTTTTCCGCAGCCGATTTTCAATCGCACGCCTTCACACATGATACATCTGCCTCTTACTTATACAACAATCGAATTGGGAGTGGATTATGCGCACATTTGAAGGTGATTTAGGGTTTGAAACTCCAAATGGTAATCAAACATTAACGAGGGAGGATACTCTGTTCCGTTACTGCAAAAGTAAAAAATCCCGAAGGAGAGTGCTCGTCAGGAAATGCCAATAATGCCCCCATCTGTTGGAATGGCAATAGCAAGCAAGAGATGAGGGCAATAATGGAAATCGATGTGGAAATGAGTTTTTTATTATGCTTTTCTTTCTGAAAGAAATGCATTTCAGAATAGAACTATGGAATTTAGATTTAAATGCCTCCTAACAGTTTTGATCTTATGAATCAATCCTTCCTATTTCTTTCCTCTTTCACATCTTAAATTACTTGTAAGAAATGAACATATTTGTTGTAGGAAAAAATAAAACGAAAAATACCCTAAATCCATAAGGGCTTGGTAAAAATATATTGGGCCTATGGGCCCTTAAAGTTGCTATTTGGGCTTATAGCTGAATGATGTTTCTCTTTCACCTCAAAGTCTCATCTCATTTGTTGCTGTCTAGGTCCTTCTAGAACAAATGCTACTCGTTCGTTAATTACTAGTTTTGCCTATCGAAGCCAACTTCATTTCCGTTTGTTTGACGACGAGTCTTGGTTTCCCATCCATCGCGATTGTTCCTAGAATCACCGATTTCAAGCAGTTGAGGTAGTAGTGAAATAGATTTCAGTGACATTCTTCGATGTTTTCCTTTTTTGTTTCCTTTATTGCGATTTATCTTGTTTGAGAACCCTTCGAACATCGATTACGGTTGGGAAATCAGGGATTTATTGGATGTTTGGACCTCGTATGCTTTGCTTACTGAATGCTTGTTATTTTTAAGAGTTGTTTTTACATCGTTTCGTCTCCAGTGTTCCATGTAGACTTGCATTTGCGGTGTAGTCTCTAATCGCTGTGTGCGTTTATGTAGCTGTTTGATTTCTTTTTGCTTGCGAGCTGATTTTTTCTCCTTGTGTCAGTGATTTTGTTTCTGAGGAACTGAATTTGGAATGGTTATCCTTGTAACCTTTTTATGTTGATTGTGACTATTTTTTAGTTCTATGGTTTGATTGTTTGATGTTTCTCGTGTCTACTTTATCTCCTTAAAAGTTATATGGAGAATTCACAGCACGGTGAGGGTTCAAGTACAAGCAAAGTGTCTGGTGAAGGTTCTGATTCAAGGCTTCAGCTCAATATCAAGACATTGGATTCCCGGCTTTACAGTTTTGATGTTGACAAAAATGTAATGTATATTTAATCTAGTAATTTTTGTGGCCAATTAAGTAAATGAACAAGATCCAAAGCAGCAAATGTGGTACAATTGTGGATCATAGTTCAATCTTCTTGAATTTTTTTTATTTGCTATAAGCTAGACTTGATTGAGTTTGCAATCTTCTTTTTACTGATATTTTTTACTATTATAGCTGAGGGTGTCTGCATTCAAGGAGATAATATCTAGCCAAAGTGGTGTTCCGGTTTGGCAGCAACGGCTTATTTTCAGGGGCAAGGTCTTGAAAGATGATCACGTTCTTTCCGAGTACAGTATCCTTATATTTGTTTCATTTAAATTTTTTATGTAGCTTTGGTGGGGAATATCAGTTCATATTTTGGATTACCTCAAATTGCATATTGGGATATTAAAGGCTGTCGATTTGTTTTTTCCTTGATTTTTACAACCACACATGTATAGCTTTAATATTAATTGTTTTTTCTCTTCTACAATTACCTCAAACTGCCTTTCTGAGTTGTTTAGAGGCTGTTTGTTTTGCTCAGCATTGGTTTTTTTGACTTCTTAAATTGCTTTCTTTTTCTATCCATATATTTGGTGGTCCATTTGCTTTTACTGTTCTTTCTGTTTGTTACTCTTTTTAAGTTACTAGTAGTGCACAACACAATACAATGCCAACCTTAACTACGAAACATATGTGGAAAATGGTGATACACTGCATTTAGTTGAAAGGCAAGCACAACCTCCTCCTTCATCAAACCCTGGCGAGGCAACTTCTAACAATGGGAATAGAGGTATTTTGTGTTGATTGTTCAGTTAGAATATGGGTTCCATTTCAGCGGCTATTTATTTTTGGGGATGATATTTAGTTTCTTTATATGTTGATTTGTAGGGGCTGAACCCGGTATTGGCGGTCCACGCAATCGCATAGCGCATAGTGTAGTGCTTGGAACCTTAAATGTAGGAGACTCAGGGGATGCTATTACTGGAGTGCCTGATTTGAGTCGAGTAGGTTCTTTTTCTTTTATGAATTGTTTATTGCGTGGTAAGATATGTGCAGGAGCGGATAACAATCTTTTCGCCGTTGTCTTGGCTTTTCCTTTACAGGTCATTGGGTCAGTGTTGAACTCTATTGGAGTCGGCAACTTAGCTGCTGGCATACCACCTGGAGTTCAGGTACTGTTTACTGTTATACTGGTTCATTGGGTATGCGGCCTAACACATGTTTAGTCTGAATAAAACTTGTTTTTAAAACTACCAACCTTTGTTTGATGTCCCTATGATTTTGACATTTTCCTTTTAAACTGTATGTTCTACTCTCTACTTTCTATTGCTCCAATATTTAGTTTATCCTTAGGGCTTTGTAGTCTGTCAGAATGAGTGACGTCTAGAATGTTGTGGCGCCATGGCGGTATGGCGTACGCTTTTTTGGCTTTCCGCCACGGCCCACTATATTCAGCCATATTCCCGCCACGCCATGGATATATGGCGGGTTTTTGGCTTTCCGCCTGTCCTGCCATTCACCATTGATAACACTGGCAACGTCAGAAAATATTGCATACAGTCCCGTTTTCCCGGCTATTCATTGGATTTGTCTTCAGCTTCTTTTTTCCTTGCTTACATTTACATCTTTGTGGACTGATGAGCTTACGAGTTGTAATTCTCAGGTTCCAGCTCCTCAAGGAAGTGAAACGGAAGCGATGCGCATAAATGCTGGCGGTCAAGGACACAATGGGAATCCGTCTGTCACTTTGCAGAGTCAAACCCTCCGGGAGCAGTGATTCCTATTCCTTCTCTGAATACGGTATGTAACTAATCGTTTACCTTTTTTATTTGTTGACCTTGATCTGTCATTTTCCTGTTGTCAGCCGATTCCTGATTCACTGAACACGCTTATGGAATTCATCAACCGGATGGAGGTTGTACTTCAAGAGAATGGTGAGAGAAGTCTTGAAATTCTATTTCTCCAGTCTCATAAAAAACATCTGACTGACTGTTTGTTATAGGTCCTCAGGAGGACCAATCTCCTCAACCTACTGCAAGTGGCAATCAACCACCTATCCAGTTGCCTAGAAATTCCCTTGGTCTACCAACGGTAGAGGCACTTACAACTGTTATGAGAAATGCCCAGCGTCTTCTCACTGATAATTTTGTTCCAGCATTATCTGTAAGTGTCATGTATAGAAGAGCTTACCTTTGTCTTCTGGTCCGCACTTTATGGTCATTGTTGATATGCATTTTTCTCTAGGCACTTACAACTGTTATTGATGTTTGACATCAATAAAGATAGATGCGGGTTCTCATTGAGTGATGCGCTAAGCGAGTTAAGAGCAGTGGTGCGGGTGTTTGTACTCTGTATAGGATGCTTATTAGTGTGATTTTTCTTTACTGTACTTAGGTTTCTGATTCTACTATAACTTGATGTGAATTTGCAGCGGACTGTAGAGCGCTTACTTCATGATGGTTACTCTAGTGATCCTGCAGTAAGGGCGCAAGTTCATTCAGAATCTGTGCGAACCGGTATTGCTATGCAACATTTAGGTGCTCTTCTTCTGGAGCTGGGAAGGACAACCATGACGCTTCGCATGGGTCAATCTTATGTACGTCTTCAGGATGAATCCTTTGTCGCTTCTGGGCCTGCAGTTTACATATCTCCATCAGGGCCTAATCCGATTATGGTTCAGGTTCTTTCTCATGTCCTTTTTCTATACAGCAAATATTTGTTTAATGTACTGAATGTGCTTGAAGCTTCTCATTACTTTGTCTTTGAAACGGGGTCTGGGTTACGTGTTTAGTAAACCCTGCTTTCTCAGCTTGATAGTTTTGCCTTTTTCTGCCAAATTTTAACTGTTTTTTCTTGAAGCGCTAAGCTGTTGGGTGGTCAGCCCCTCAATACTAAACAAACCTTGAATTTTCTGCTGGACCATGTATTCAGTTTGCTGTGTGCTGTCATTTTGAGATCTCATCTTGATTTACATTAGAACTTATTTGATATAAACGTCTTCCTCTGGCTTTTGAGTTGCATGATAAGTTGTCAAGAGTCTTGAATCAAATTTTGAGAATGCTTTCCTTGCAGCCATTTCCGCTTCAAACCAGTTCTCTATTCAGTGGCACAGCTGGTATCACATCAAACCCTGTTACTATGGGTGCAGTTGGCACGGGTGGAATTCCTAGAAATGTGAACATTCATATTCATACAGGTATGTTGAATTCTGTGAAGTTGCCGATCTCTACGTTTGCTTTTGGCAGAGTTGACACTCACTGTTCTCAATGGAATTTTGACTATATAACAGGTGCATCCCTGACACCTGTCATTTCTACTATGGGAGGCAGGGCAATTAATGTGGATGGCACACAGGGTGAAGCAGGAAACAGAACTGATTCTGGTGGGAATAGTCAAGGAAGGGTTTTATCAGGAATAAATGTTACTACAACTGCTATTCCAGTAGTGGTACCTGCTTCAGTTCCAATATCTGGTGCTGCGCAATCCACTGCTGTTCCTCTGCGGGGTTCAGATTCTAGTTCTGTTTCATCGCTTATAGCTGGAATCAATGCCCAACTCAGAAATCTCGTGAACCCGCAAAATGGTAATGGATAGGTACATGTTTCTGTTGGAGTTCCTTTTTGTGAATCTCAAAATACTAATGCATGTTCCAAATATGTTCCATTTGCCACCCAGATGGTTCCTCTGATCAAGGTCAACAGAATAGACATGCTGGTACAGAGGATAGTAGTAGCCGGCTGAATAATATGGCCAGTAGCAGAAATGGTGAGAGCGATCAAACTATACGTGGTGCCACCATTGATGATGGAGCGGTAAGATATTGGGAAATGTCATGCATGATGACTTGCCCGTAGACACATTATAATTGACCTATTAATTTCAGGTACCACGAGAATCTTGCCAACCTTTCAGTGATGATGTTGGTCTTAAGAATTCTCGTAATGAACCTTCTACTAGCTCTAAGCAAGACTCTGATGATCAATCAGTTGCACATAAGAATGCTGAAACCCCTGGTTCGCGTCAGGTTGCTGCTAATCCTGGTAGCTCTTCAACTGTCCCGCTTGGGTTGGGATTAGGCGGGCTACAGGCTAAGGCAAGTAAACACCAACTGTTGTGTCTTTGTTTTCTTTTCTTTTTCTTATTTGTTTTATGTCAACCTTTTCTGACTGTTGTTCTGTATGTTCATGAATTCATTTTGCATGTTGTAGTTGTTTTAGAACTGTTGATCAGTATTTGATAGTAGTTCTCCGTATTTGCTGTCTGCTCAATGAGTTGACATGGGTGAATTTTAAATCTCTAGCAACAATGGTTTATTGCAGATGATGAGTTATTCACCCAACCCTCATACATATAATTCCTTTCTTCAGATAATTTTGCTAATCTTTTTTGGCGTAAAACTTAAGAATCTAATCCATAATATTTTACTCGATTGACCTGCTGACCCTCCTTTTGCTTGCTCAATTAGAAGAAACCCAAGCAAACAAAAACCCAAGCAAAGAACAGTGATGGTGAAAATACTAGCACTCAAAATCAGCAAGCTAGAGCAGTTGGTCAACATGTTCTGCAATCTCTGGCGTCACTTTCTACAGGTCGAGGAAATGCGACACCACAGCCTTCCAATGTTTCAATCCCAGCCGGGCAGAACACTGAGGACAACGAAGACATCGCCGATGCCATGTCTCAGATGCTGCAGAACCCATCCGTTGATGGCTTATTGGCCGGTGTCTCACAGCAAACAGGGATTGGTTCCCCAGATATGCTGCGAAACATTTTACAGCAATTTTCTCAAAACCCCGCGATGAGGAACACCGTTAATCAAATCGCCCAGCAAGTCGATTCTCACGGTCTCGATAGCATGTTTTCTGGGGCTCAAAGCAGTGGTGGAGGGTTTGATTTGTCAAGAATGATGCAACAGATGATGCCCATTGTTTCTCAAGCCTTAGGAGGCATGTCTTCTACATCGCAGCAAAACCCTCTTCCTTTTGAACGTGTCGAGGGGCAGAGTAATACAAGAGGAGAGTCAAGTTCCATCAGTTTAGATGCTCAGGTTATTCTAATCAACTTCTCTCTCTCTCTCTCTCTCTCTCTCTCTCTCTCCTCTCTCTCCCTCCCTCCCTCCCTCCCTCCCTCCCTCCCTCCCTCCCTCCCTCCCTCTCTCTCTCTCTCTCATGTTTGGACTGTGGTAAGTAACTTTGCTTTCATGACAGAATCTGAACCTCAGACCAGTGGTTCAGAGGCTTGCAAATCAGAGTTCAGCGAACGAGGTTTTTCAGTCGCTGGTTGATAGTTCTATGTATCTCACTGGTGAAGATGTCGGGGAAGATTTTGTTCGTGAATTAAGCAGCCAAGATGGGATTGTTCAGGTAAAAAAAAGCATTGCATTGTATGTACTACCGCTAAGTCGCTTACAAACGGACATTATATTGAATGGGCTGCTCTGCGTTTGTTGTCATAAATAGGAATTCACAGAGATGCTTCGACGTGATATAACTCGGAGGTTCGACGACGGGGAAATGGGTTCTTGAAAAAGAGTTGTGAACTGTATTGCTATACTATTGTGTATGGATGATTAGCGGATTTGTCTTGAGAATATTTTTACTTGGAGTGGGTTTCCTTGAGCACAGAACAACTTCGTCTAAGTGATTCAAGTTGGTCAACATGTAAGAGACCACACAAACACTGTGTATGTCTAAATGTGTTCCTAATTTTCGACAATATGCAAAGTCTATTCTATTCGGCCTCAAGTGGTAGGGGCGTTATAACTAAAAGGAAATAACGAATTGGAATAACACTCGACCTATTCATGCACCCTCAATTTTGGATGTTCTTGTCGATAGTTTGTTTTCATTTGCAAGCTCGTTAAACGTTATACTTGAGAATTTTCATTTGTGCACGTTGGGGATATATGTTTAATTTATCAAGAAAATTAAAATGTCTCCTTGATTAATTTAATATATTGTTGTCTCATACGGAATACGATGAAAATTTTCTAATTCAATTCTAGCTTTGCATGCACACGTTATTGATCTCTGTGTTGGGCTATAGAATTCAAAACGTAGCAGCCACAGCTAGATAATTGACTTGACTATACAATTACACCAAAACAGTATTGACAAAATTATATGCAGGGCGAGCAGATTCTTTATTAATAAACAGCCGAAATAACATATTAGCACTACAGGATTAGTCGTGTGAATGATATTGTTTATTTTTAAACTTGAATTATAATATATGTACAACGTACTACATGGAGGGCTTGATCTATGTTTGTTTCGTAAGGAGAATGTTACCCTCGGCGTTTTCAGCTAACGGTAAAATAACATCAACCGTCGAACCGCGAGGCAGAGGGCGCGAAAGAAAAGATAACAGACGAGGTGGATAACCCCGAGTGCCCGTTTGCTACCCAACATTAGGCCATATGATATAAATAATAACGGATAATATTGTGTTTGGTTTATCTTTATCGGCCGTAGTTAATTCAGAAGCCCGCTAAGCCCTAACTAAACTAGGTGAAAGGGACAATATAAACTATACTGGGCTTACTAAAATAAATTTATAATGGGCCTCTACAGAGACCTTATAACCAAACGCAGCACGAGAATAAGCCCGGGAATGGAGAAGGGGCGCGCGAGGGAAGACCCCCGAGCAGGGAGCCCGAGAGGGACGGCTCCACAGTTAAAAGGAGAATAACCCGGTCGGATAAAAGGGAGAAGATCCGATGCTTGAGTCTGAGAAACGACGAACTGCTCGGGCAAGCCAGCCCGAGAATGAAAGAAGGGCGGGCCGAACAGATAACCCGAGAAAGAGAGCCAGCCGAGGGGACCAAACTGAAGAGCAATGAAGACGAGACGGAAGAGAAGGAATGTGCCCGAGAAGGAAAGGAAGGTCTCTAGCAGGGCAGGTTCACGTCGGGAAGAAGAGGTCAAGACGAGGACTGAAGGAAAGAGAATAAAGGAGAACGTGGGTTGAGTGGGAAGATCACGTTCTCTACACAACGCCCGCGGAAAAGGCGGGCTGGGGAAGACCAGGTCATGGCATAACGAAACGAGTCTAGTATAAAAGGTAACTGTTAGAAACATTTCCACGTACGTAAACTTAAAACGAAAAACTACTTACTAGCCTAGCACCTGTTTTCACCCTTTTCTGAGAAATAAACTGACTTAAGCATCGGAGGGGCGTCGCCGGCAACCACCCCGGCCCCCTCTAACCTGTTTTCGCTGGTTTTTGAGTGTTAGGTTCGAACGTTGGCAGTCGTTAATTCAAGAAGGCGTGCCCAAGTTCGTCGTCAGCAAAGGTCGTTTCCCGCGGAACACATCAGAGAAAATGCATGGTGCACTTTACATACACGGTACGACACGTAACTCATTTTATCTGCATCAAGCTTTTCTCGTAGCCTAATAAAGAAAAAATAAAACAAGATTCAACCACACAACTTATTTGACATCATCATCATCATCATCATCAATATCATCATAATCCTCGAACTCCTTATTTACACTGATCCAATCAAAACCCGACAACACATGTCGAGCGCTAGCGAATTTCCTCATTTGCCCTAAGCTCGGCGGTCCATCACCAACCCTCTTATTATCGTCCCTTGAATCGCTCCCTTCGTAGGGTTTTCTTCCAACCCCCAAAAATTTCCCCGTCATCATAATCGGGCCAACGGGCCTTCCCCTTTCAGGCCTGAACGATGAATCGTCAGCTGACGAATTTTTCGTCCTCGAAAACCTCTCCTTCTTCTCTTTGTTGTTTTTCTTGATTATGCCTATGCAAGTGACCCTCGGCGAAATGGGCTCTTGAGTTTCGATCATGTTGGACTTTCCTCGGGCTTCGTCGGGCACTAACGGGCCTATAAAGCCCTTTCCGTGGTTGTGGTTGGTTATTCGGTTATTAGGGCTGAAGGGGAGGTTGTTTTTGAACGACGTAGCTGATGTTTTCGAAAGCTTCCTTTGAGGTATTGTGATTCTTCTCTCCATAGAAAAACTATTCAATGGAAAATTAGAAACGAAGGTTATATTGCTTAAAAAGATATAGCATTGAGTTTTATGTATATTTATATGTGTGTGAATTCAATATACACACGTGGGTACGTGACCCTCGTGATGAAGGAGGAGGTAAGGAATTTCAGGACATATTAGGACAAAGGCAGGTTAATTTATTAATAATGTCACGCACGGCTGAGAATACCTTTCAAAGGAGAGATTTTTTGTTACACGTTTTTATAGTTTAATTAATACCTCTTATCAGATTATTTATTGCATATTTTTAGAGGTTAAAGACTTTTTTTTGCTTGCTTGTATACATATTTTTACTCCGTTTCTTGTATGATCCTCGTTATCATCGTGATATCAAATTCAATTCCAAATTGGTTAAATAAATAATATAGTTTGTGACCCATCATTGATATACAAGATTAGTGAGCTAGTATTTCGGTCATTTTTAAAATGAAACCCCATACTTTGTGTAGTTCTAGGCATTTTAATTTTATTTCCAAACATGGGTCGTAACAAAATACAAAATAAAAAATTGTGACACTGCACAAACTTCGTGAGCTGCTCCATGAATTGGCAATTACCTTCAGAATGGAACTTTCCAAATGGCTAAGTTGTCACGTTAATGATTCACTATTTACTTTGTTAATTATCGCTAATGAGTATTATATTAGCTCGTGTTTTCTGTTATTTCAATAATGCGTGCCAAACCGCATAAACGTTTATATACCTAGTAATTTTAGAACACCGTAAATATATCAAATTATTTTATATTTTGAACTTCATGTTATTAATTAACTTACTTAAAAAATAAAATTTTAATTTAAAGATAAAGTTGTAATGAATTAAAATATTAAGGGTAAAACTGTAATTATGCAAATAAAGTTAAAATTGTTTTGTTATTAAAGTAAACTTGTAATTAAAATATCAATTGACCGACCAATTTAACCGTTTTTATCCTTCTTTTATAAGAGTATAGACAATAATATGCAAACTTACGAATAGCAAATACGAATAGAACTTGAAATTCTCCAATTATTATTACATTCACCAATCATCAAGCTACGCACACCTTAGCTAAAAATAAATAGAAATTTCAAACTCAAATTCTTCAGTCAAAAAAGGAGATTTGGACCGTTCGTAACTATGCTCCCATATGATTCTTGAAATCGACACGTCATATTTGTAAAGGCATCTTGATGAGCACGCACACTCTTATCATATACATACGGTGGAAACAATTTCTCTATCTCAATCATTTAACACATATTTCGCTTCTTCTGCAAAAAAAAAAAGAAAGAAAAGATTTTTTTTATCTCGAAGGAAATAAAAAACAAGTATGCATCAATCGAACACTTCCATCGACGAAGATATAGTGATCGTCGGCGCTGGCTTGGCTGGGCTCGCCACGGCTCTCGGCCTACACAGGCGATCTATTTGCTTGTCTATTCATATTATTTATATACAATATAAAGATTTTCATCCTTATTTTTTGGTGTAATGATATATTTAATAATAAGCAGGTTGAATATACCTAGCTTGGTTTTGGAATCTTCAGACAGCTTAAGAACCACTGGGTTCGCACTTGGCATATGGACAAACGCGTGGAGAGCACTCGACGCCCTCGGCGTAGGAGATCAACTAAGGGAAACGTCCGTACAAATTCAAGGGTACAAAAGCTTTTCAAAGATTCACATATATGTTGGTTTCTTAATTATTATATGGGTTCTCTCTCTATATTGTGTTATTTTCTGGGCAGTTTTAAGGTCTTATCTCCAATTCCGACAAAACCCTGATGCGGAAATGAAATAGTAACGTTCTTTATCTACTACCCTTAACTATACATACGTATTCTTTCTTTTTGGAATTCTTAAAAGATTTCATTACAGTGAAGAAGGTGAAACTCGTTGCTTGAGGAGAAAAGACTTGTTAGAAACCCTAGAGAAGGAACTTCCACAAGGGACAATACGATACTCTTCGAAGATCGTCTCCATCGCAGAATCGGGAAGCTTCAAGCTCTTACAACTCGCCGACGGTTCGATTGTTAGAACTAAGGTGATTAGTAAAAAAATTGTTGTTAGAATTGTCTTTTAATAAGTTTGATGAGTACTGTAGGGATTTTTCAGGCCCAATTCCAGCCAATCCCCTATGAGCTTGTGGGGTTCCTATCAAAACCAATTGGTAATAGAGGGAGTTGGCCCACAAGCTTATATACTTGACGAACTTCCTTGATTTATCCGATGTGGGACTTGGGTTTGACATCCAAAAAGTACTAATTATACAATTGTGGTATATAATTAGGTGTTGATTGGATGTGATGGAGTGAATTCTCAAGTGGCAAAGTGGTTAGGGTTTAAACCGCCAGTTAGCGCTGGTCGATCGGCGATCAGAGGTTTAGTCGAGTTCGAAGAGGGCGGACACGGCTTCGATCCAAAGTTTCATCTCTTTCTCGGCGGAGGTATACGATACGGTTTCGTTCCTTGCGACGAAAAGACCTTATATTGGTTCTGCACATTTCCCACGACTCTATATAAATGTAAGTTTGACATATAACTTTTCATGAGATTGCTTCACAAGAACGTTAATGGAATTTGGTATTACGATCGGACTATTTGTGATAATTGGTCGGAAAATTTTAAAAAAAAATTACGTACTATTTATGACAATACTGGATCGTTTTCGGACATGGACAAATTAGATGATGAAAGAGTTATGACTAAAACTTTAGTTACCCTTAAATATACGGGACTAGTTTCGTTACTTAGGTAAAACTTAAATTCTAGTTACTCTATAGCCTACACACATTTGATTTTGAAATAGTGTTCTAATCAAAGTTTAAGTTTATTTATGATGACAGATGGTGAGGACGACGAGCACGACAATCCCTCGAGAATGAAGCAGTTCGTACTTACCAACATTAAGAATGCGCCAAAACCCTTGACGCAGATCGTAGAAAAAACCAACCTAGATTTCATCTCTCGCTCGACCCTAAAATTCAGACAACCTTTGGAAATTCTCCTCGGAAACATTTCCAAGGACAACGTATGCGTGGCGGGCGATGCATTGCACCCTATGGTTCCCGACATAGGCCAGGGCGGTTGCTCGGCCTTAGAGGACAGCGTCGTCCTCGCAAGGTGCATAGGCAGAGCTCTATTGTCCGAAAGAAATGCGGTTAGAAGGTTAGATAAGGGTTTGGAAGAGTATGCAAGTGAGAGGAGGTTTAGGAGCTTTAGCTTGGTTTGTGTGGCTTATATGGTGGGCTTCTTACAAGAGAGGAAAGGCAAGGTGATGGGCTTTCTTAGGAGGATGTTCTTGTCTGGGATGACCGTTAGGCTTGTTAGGAGGATGAGTGAGTTTGATTGTGGGGAGTTGTTGAGTGTTTGATGATTGGTTACATGTCTTAGGTTTTGGAATTTTGAGATATGTAATGAGGATATATGTTTTTTGTGTATTAGGTTTATTGTGTATTCTACCCAAATGGGTTCTGCCCTGATTATATTTTGATATGCAACACTTTTACCATCACCATAGCCATGTTGGTTCACCAACGTCGTTAAGTTGGCTTTTAAAATCGTGTCGAAGTGTCGAATAATTGTAATAGTACTTGGGAAAAATTTAAGGAAAAATGGTTTAGTCGTTCTATTTTTTTGATTTGAGATATTGCCACGTTAAATATTTTCCGTCTAAGCTCGGCTGTGAAATTATTTTAAGTTTACAATTCAGTCAGGTTATTAGATGATGCCACGCAATTGAGGATTGAAATTAATCAGGTGAAAGTGTCTCAATGTTACTCAAAAGTCAGATATAGTAAATGAGGTCAATACCCGTGACAAAAAGTCAACAATTAGGATATTACATGGGACATGCATATGCATGACCAATTTTTGATTTCCTCGAATATTAGGCTGATATTTCTTGAAATGATTTGGCACTCTATTATAATATAATATTTCGGCTCCCTTGACTGGTAATGGATTCCCCTAAGACTTTTTACCAATGTTGCAAAACTCGTTGGGCGCTAGTTGGGCGCCCGATAGGGGCCTAACGCCTAGGCGAGGAGTATGCGGTATCTAGGCGGTATACCTATTTTTCATTTACTTTTTATTCTGTATATCATTTATACAAATATTATATGATGCATCCAAATTTATCACAAATCTAGGCAAAATATATTAATACATTTATCCTTGATAGATATTAATTTAATTTAAAATTTTCATGAGACTAACATGAATATTTATAATTAAAATTAGGATAAAATTTCACTGAAAAAACGTAAAAAAAAATAAATAAATACATCACTGGCCCAATGAATTTAGCCCATTAAGAATAAAACCCAAATTTTCAAAGTAATTGACTGGTCAACCGTCTTCTTCATTGATGCATATCAGACCCATCACACCGCTGCTTGAATTGCAAAATTTATATTGAGTGCTAGCAATGGCTGGCCTAGGCTGGCCTAGTGGCAGGACGGGGCGGGCGGACCCACGGGCTATGGGCATTTTGTTAATTCTAAATGTGTCGTTTGTTAAAATGACTTAATTAATAATTTTTGAATAGTCCATGTAATATTATTGATTTAATGGAAAATAACTTAACAAAATAATTTTTGTTGAATCATGTAATTATTCAAATTATTCTCACAAATATCAAGTGTTTGGGTTGTAAATAGTGGTATATGGTGTGTAATAGTGGGACCCAAACAAAATTGAGTATTACTCTAAGACCATCTCTAACAGTCAACCGCAAACGCAAACACATTTTGCAGTAACAACCATTGTTTTCAGTAAATGTTCTCCAACAGTCAACTGCAAACGTAAACACAAAAGAATATTCCTGTAATATTCCATTCCATACCAACTTTATAACTTTTGAATATCACCCCTTTACTACTTTACAAACTAACCACAATATTCTTTTGATATTGAAGTCATTATTTATACATATTAAAACATAAAACAAAATATTTATTAAAATATCGAAATTACACAACATAACAATTGAAATACATTGAGATACACGTCGTACAAATAAAATATAAAAAAAATAATAAGATATAAAAAATTATTATTAAAATAAGTGTCAAGGTTAAATAATTATTTATTATATTAATATAATCGTACTTTACAATTTTCAAATTCTTTAACATATTTTTATATGTTCGATTTAATAATCAATAAAAGTAAAGTAACTTATTTGCAATTTTAAAATATCAAATGCATTTTTGCGTTCAGACGCTAATTTTCGTTCGAAACAGGAGAGATAAAGCAAAAAATGCATTTTACGTTTCCGTTTGCAGTATTGTTGGAGCAGTTTTACTTCATCTTTGCGGTACTATTGGATATGGTTTAATCCTCGTAATAGCAGAAAGTGACGCCACGTGCGGGGATACCAAAAACCCTAAATCCTAAATTGCTGCGGTTCGTGTTTCCGAATTCCGAACGTACGTCGTCGGTGTTGATCTTTTTGTTATCTTCGTTGTTCTTTTGAGTAATTGTAAATTGATTTTATCATGTTCTGTCTTTTCTTTGTTGATTTATGGCTGGGGAGCTTCGCATATATTGATATTGGGACCATGTTTTTCCCGCCGTTTTCACATCTATAGACATTATAGAGGATCAAATAGCGGTTTCCGTTGTTTGGAAGACCTCTTGAGATGCAACCATTATTTGTTTGATTCGCGATGGTGAAAAGCTTTTACTTTAAATTTCCATGTGGATGTTGCCCAGTTTGAAGCTTGATCCTTTTTCCTTACCCTTTCTAGTTGCAGTTAGGATCTAATCGATGGAAAATTGACGTTAGGACTTAGGAGTGTTATGACTTAAATTTCGGTGAAAAACATAAAACAATACAGGGGAGTTTTTGCTTGAGCGAGTTACAGTTCTAGTCTTTGTAGTCATCACCAAGCTTTTCTATGTGTCCAAAAAAAAAGGTGTATTGTGTAGTCTGCCTTACGCGATATATCGTACACTAACAATGATTTTGTTGTTAACCTAGTATCCTGGAAACCTATGCTAGAAATTCTTTTGTACAAGAACCGTTGCAAAAATTAAGGACATTATCGTGCTTGGTTATGTTGTCGAATGTCTTGGTTCTCTAGCCTTTTCCCCATAAATTCAGCAACATATTCGTTACAATTCTTGATGATCTAACACTTCAACTTTCTGGCATCTTCATCTGCCTTAGGGTCTTTGTGAAAAACAATGTCTGGCAAAGCAGTGAAGTCCGTTGCTAAGGTAGTTGGAGAGTACCAATATCCATGGCGTGAGAAGCTGGCCAAGTACAAAGACGAGCTCTCAAAGGGCGTGTGGGGTTACTGGGAGCTCGGCGCTTGGAAACCTCTCGGCATCAGCGCTCGTAGAAGAGCTCGTCTCAGGAAAGAAGTACTCATCAACGGCGGGGACTGGGAGTTCGATCCCGAGAGGAAAGAGATGAGGGACGTAAGAAAAGGACACAAAGTAGATAGGTTAGCTGCTGAGAAACGAGCAAGAACTGCTGAGTTAATGGAGGCCATGCCCCAGATGTTGGCGGACTATAAGAGGAGAACGTGGGAGAAGAAGATGAAAGCAGAGGATGATGCTGCTAAGAAATCATTGAATGAGTAAAATTTCGTTTGAACTCTTCCTTCTGTTCGGTACATTTTGGTATAATCGACTGCTTCAATCTGGACGGAAGTGCTGTGTTTCTTTGATTTGGATGTTTGGACCAAATTTTATTGTTCGATGAAATTGCAGTTCAGTGAAATAACGTCTGCACATTAGTGGTTGTTTACTAGCTTTGGGTGGAACCCATTCTCTGCTTAAGTGTAAATTAGTGAATATTTCGTCTCATACTCATTGTCATATAACAAACCATACTTGGTTGGTAAGAAACACGATGAATTTCATTGCATAATTTGCGTGTTGGTAATGAAGATGGCTTCTGATAATAGTTAAAACAATTGACGAAATTATTTGCAAGTATAACAGTCAGGATGGCCGAGTGGTCTAAGGCGCCAGACTCAAGTTCTGGTCCTCTAACGAGGGCGTGGGTTCAAATCCCACTTCTGACATTTTTTTTCTTTTCATTTTTTTTATAACCGTTTTAAAGAGTTTGTATCAAATATTTGATACGTTTATTTTCACTGACAGAATCATGAACATCTTATACGTTCTTTACATAATGATGATCTTCAATAAACATTGCAAAAATTTCTAGTAATAGACTGATCTTTTGAATAGTGTCATCCTTGTCGTAGAACCTATAGTATAGAAGTCAACGTCAAACGTTGACGAGATCAAAAGTAAAGAATCAGTTTTTGATATGATTTGACTTATTTAATTTATTGTAATTAAGTAAATCAATAAACAGATACATAGCGTTCTACGTATTTTCTTTAGGCAATAGTAATTAGTCATTAGTCGCTACAAAATGAACGCAATCACCGGAGATAAACATGTTTTGACTATTCACAACTTTCATAAGAAAACGTAGTTTTTCGAACAAGAAAAGGAAATTAATTTAGTCTCAGTCAATTAGTGTAGAGCGATAATTCTTTTGTTGCTATAATAGAAACGGACATAGAAATATTTCACTCCACACAAGATTTCATAGGTAAGGTCTTGTATATTTCATAGCCATGTCGTAAATATGTAATAATCACTCACTAATAAATGGGATTTCTTTGACTAGTAAAATGTAGCAAGCTGATTTATCATTATCTAAATTTCTTTTTATAGATTTTGTAGATGATGGACCACTAAAAATTGACATAACATATTGATTAAATTAAAGCTACCTCTCACCAAAATATATACACACATTATAATATTAATCACATGTATTGCCTATGTGATTGAACGTCCCATCAGTCTTTTTGTTACCTAAAAGTATCAAACAATCAAAGAATCATCATCGTTCTCCAAACTCAAAAGAAGACATAATCAATTAATATTATTTATTGCATCGAAGTTAAATGTATCTCACAAGCAAGACAATCCATTACCATTACTCCCAACAACCGTCGGTGCTCTCTCTCTCCCTTCGGACAAGCCTTTCAACTCACCCATTTTAATATAATGCAGTGAAAAAAAAAAAAAAATCGAAAAACCCACCTCAGATTTCCTTCTCTAATCTCTAGTCACAAAGATTCATCATTCAATCAATCCTCAGATTTTCTCCCTAAAGATTCCTCCTTTTCCTCTCAGTTAAAAGGGAAAACCCACCCAGCATTTGCTTCTTCTTCTTCTTCTTCTTACATCACAATCACAAACTAGAGCTAAAGTTCAGATCTTGTCCGTACAATGAGGAGAAGAGGAGCTCAAAAGGTTGGTGCGGTTGGTTCTTGGTCTTCCTCGTCTTGGCCGCCATAGGATTTGCAGTCTTCGTCACCGTGAAACAAAAGATGCACAAATCCAACGGCGGCGATAAGCCCGAGCCCGTCCCCGGCCCGCCCGGCGCCGTCACTCAGAAGTACGCCGACGCTCTCAAAGTCGCAATGCAGTTCTTCGACATACAGAAAGGTGGGCATTTTCCCTCTCAGCGTTTGTTGTCGCCAGATCTGAACTAAAGATAGAAAGCAAACATTCAAACGATTTTCTGGGCTTGGCTGTCTTCTTTAGGACAGCCATTTTACCTTTCTTACAGATCTCTGTTCAGTTCATGCCCAGCAATTTTACATTCTTGAATCACTTTCTATGTTCTCAGCTGGCAAATTACAAGACAATCAGATACCTTGGAGGGGAGACTCAGCCTTAGGCGACGGAAAAGAAGCCAAATTAGACCTTTCGAAGGGAATGTACGACGCCGGCGATCACATGAAATTTGGCTTTCCAATGGCATTCACGCCACCGTACTTTCTTGGACGATCCTCGAATACGGCGATCAAATGAAGGCCGTCGATCAGTTACAGCCCGCCAAGGATTCCCTTCGATGGATCACCGATTACCTCATCAACGCCCATCCTTCAGACAACGTCCTCTACGTCCAGGTTTTATACTTATAAGCTTCAATCTTTATCACCTCTACAGATTGATTTCTTGTTCCTGCATTCTTATTACAACCCTTCTTTTTTTCATAAAGTTTCAATCTTTACCATTACAGAATCATATTGTCTTGTTCCTGCATTCTCATTACAGCCCTTTTTTTCAATAAAATTTCAATCTTTATCACTACAGATTCATTCCTTGTTTCTGCATTCTTATCACAACCTTTTTTCTTTAAATAAATTTTCAATCTTTATCACTATAGATTGATTTCTTGTTCCTGCCATTCATTTCTTGTTTTTGCAGTCTTACTACAGCCCATTTTTTTTCCAATAACGTTTCAATCTTTATCACCACAGATTCATGTCTCGTTCCTATTACAACCACTTTTTCCATTAAGTTTCAATCTTCATCACCGCCACTGATTTCATTTCCTGTTCTTATACAACCTTTTCTCAATAAAGTTTCAATCTTTACCACTACAGATAGTTGATTTCTTGGTTTCCATTACAACCTTTTCCTTATGAAGGTGGGCAGCCCTAAATCAGACCACAGCTGCTGGGAAAGGCCTGAGGAAATGTCAGAACAAAGACCGTTGACCCAAGTCAACGCCTCCTTCCCGGGATCTGACGTGGCGGCGGAGACCTCAGCCGCCCTATCATCTGCTTCGTTAGTGTTCAAAACCGAAGATTCTTCCTACTCAAACACTTTGTTAAAGCACGCCGAGCAACTATTCTCCTTCGCGGACAAGTACAGAGAGATGTACAGCGTAAGCATCCCCGAAGTACGGAGCTATTACAACTCCACGGGCTACGGAGACGAGCTTTTGTGGGCCGCCACGTGGCTCTACCACGCCACCTCGGACGCAAAGTACTACGATTACCTAATGGGGAAAACGCCGAAGAATTCGCGAGCTTTGGAAACCCCACTTGGTTCAGCTGGGACAACAAGCTCGCTGGGGCCCAGGTTTTGCTCTCGAGGGTCAGCTTCTTCGGCTCGTCGAAGGCCAAGGACTCGAGCGTTCTGAACAAGTATAGGGAGACCGCCGAGGCGGTTATGTGCGGTTTGTTGCCCAAGTCGCCGACCGCCACGACCAGCAGGACGGAGAGTAAATGACGATTTAATTTTTTTTTTGTTGTTGTTGTTGGGAAGTTTTTTTTTTGGCGGTTTGTTATAACTGACAAGAAGCGCGCGTGGCGCAGATGGGTTGGTGTGGATAAGCCAGTGGAACGCGCTGCAGCATCCAGTGGCGTCGGCGCTTCTTGCGCTGATATATAGCGACTACATGCTGAGTTCTCGGACGGCGAGGATTTCTTGCCATGGGAAGTCGTTTAGGCCCTCCGATCTAAGAAGGTTTGCGCTATCGCAGGTGAGGAAAGCGAATTGATAATTGACCGGAAGATTAAGCTTGTGGGGGCGTAATATTCTTTTTTAAATTTAGTATCTTATATTTTCAGCACGTCCACTCACGTCTGGACTGTTTCTTTTTTGTTTTTTCTATCTAACATTATACGTGGAATTTTTTTTAAAAATGGGTGGTCATGAAAGATTTGTACCCAAGAGCTCTGATAACATATTTAATGACCACTTCAGCCAAATAAGCTTGGTGCATCATTTTTTTCTTTTCAAGTTTATATAAATTATTTCAACATGTCCCCTCACGTACGTGTAAGCTTATTTCTCTAATATTAGCTAGCATTATACGTATAATTTTCTTAAATGGTTGATCGTGAGGATTCGTACCCAAACTTCTTTTATCCCTAAGCTCGAAATGGCCACTTCACGTAAAAGTTTAACCTATCATTTTTTATTCTATATATTTATTATATTTCACCACGCACCCTCACGTCTATTCTATTCTAGCTCATGCATATAATTTTTTTAACGAATGGTTCCTCAGCTCTGATAATGCTGAATAACTGTTTTGCATCAAAGTTTAAGCTCGTATGGAGCGTCTAAGAACTCGAGTAAGAATCGCGTGATGTTTTTATTTTATTACAGGCGGATTACGTCTTGGGAGATAACCCGATGAAGATGAGCTACTTGGTGGGGTACGGAGATAAATACCCTCAGTACGTTCACCACAGGGGAGCCTCGATCCCCACCGACTCGACGACGGGCTGCAAGGACGGGTTCAAGTGGCTCGAGTCGGTCGAGCCCAACCCGAACGTAGCCACGGGCGGGCTCGTGGGCGGGCCCTTCCTCAACGATACGTTTGTGGACTCGAGGAATAACTCCATGCAGACCGAGCCCAGCACGTACACAGCGCGGTCATCGTCGGGCTTTTGTCGGGCTTGGTCACTAAGTCTTCTGTGGTTCAGTCTTTTACGTGATATATTGTTGTGTATATGGGAAGATGTTTGGTTTTGAACTGTTGTGTTATAAATAAAACTTAGATGATATATTATAGATGTATCCCATTAATATATTTTCGGTTAAGATTGAAGATGCTTAATTACATGTTTGGCTGACATGGTTTTTATGTGTATTTATTGCATGCCATCATGCATCTATACTCTTATATTAATGCTGGTTGAGAGTTAAAAACCATTCAAATTGGCGTATCAATCGGTCAATCAAATCTTTCTCAAATTAATAATTAACATAAAATAAAAAATAAGAAATCACCTACTACTTTGCATTTATAGATTGTCACATTTACCTTCTATTTTAATAATTAATATTTAATAAATGATTTATATATTATGTAGCACACGCATATGAGTGCCCAATTTAGACTAGTGTTAAATAAAGCGGCATCATCGATCGAACAACTCCATGTTGCTTCAATATTTGAAAAACTGCAAAGATATAAAATTACACTTAAATGGTAACGAAACACAACGAGCAATCTTTGTAATACAAAAAGCTTTTCACAGCCCTTAATTACATATATCATCGTGTACTAGAAATAAATAACGATATATTAACACCTTTCATCAACATGAATCAATCAACTAAAAGATAATTGACCTTCTCCGCTCCGAACCGGGACGACCCAGGTGGCGATCCGATCCGACCCACCTAGTTTGCCATCTCCGTCATCACAACCGCCGGAGTAAACTTTGAATCTCCGCCGCCCCTCAATTCTTACACTAACGTACGCATACATAATATAAAGAAACCACTATATATATACCTAGCGATTTAATTATTACACTCGTCTGTAGTTGTATATATCTATTCATGTAATATATAAATAAGCATCAGTAATAAATCACCAAACCGCCTTATCTGAATTAACCCCATTCAACAGCGGCCTCGACTGATCAACCCAGAATTCGACATTACTGCTACTCCTCCTACGATACGCCTGAAACTCCTCGAAACTCACAAACGACGTCGTCTTATTACCAGCCAAGTACTTCAATAAATCCTCAAAGAGTAACTCATCGCAGCAAGGAATCGCCAGTGGGCCCGAGCTATTGTAACCGAACCCATACTCATCCTCGGCTTTGGCCAGCAATTTCTTGAACAAAGGGTGGTTTAGGTGGGCGGTTCGAACCAAGAACCGCCTGTGGGTGGAGCCAACCGCCACCGCCACGTGGCCGGCGGGGACGTCGGAGGAGGACGTCGTGAGGAGGGCGGCGGCGGCCGCCTTCTTCCTCCACCGCCGGAGCATTTGCCGGAGCCTGACTATGTGTCTGATTTTGCTGCAGGCCGACATTTTTTCAGGTAAGGGAAAGCGCTTAATTTTCTTCTCTGGTGATTTCGGAGAGTTTAACGTTGTGTGAAACGCTTCCATATAGTAGTGCTATGCAAGCGGTTAAGAAGGTCTAATTATGTTGTAATTGTTATTTAATTGTGGGTTTTATTTAAGTAATGTGTAATCTACACATAAATACCTACTTGAATAAAAAAGTTAAAATCATACATATGTCAAAAATTTTACAGATACGTATCTGATTTACTGTTTGTACTAGTTTATGCGTAAAGACCGTACCTTTCTATGTGTGCATAGCGTACCATGACACGCCTTTATATGGTACCCTATACGGTTGTTATAGGGTACCTAAATGTGCTAATACATGATACCGTTTTCTCAACGTATTACGTACTACAATACGATGTTATATGATACCTAAATGTGCTAATACGGCGTACCTGCGGCGATCAGGTACCTACATATAAAAAAATCCTGACAGAGTCCTAAATTACGAGTTTTTATTCAAATGGGTATTTATATGTAAGGACCCTAATTTAATTAGACACAGATGATGTAGTTTTAAACTGAAACTACTAGAAAAAGTACAAAGAACCTTCCACATGGGGTTGAGTTTATTAAAATGCTTTTTTACTTCGATCTAATTTGTCTTTGTGCATATGTAGTTGTTGGCATTTAGTACCAACGCAGATAAGCAAACTAAATAAAATTCTTAGTCGTTGTATTATGTATTAATCTCCCATAATATAATGTATATACATAAATTTGTTGGTGCTCTAAAAACTTTTTATATTACCAAGACCATGTGCAAGAGTGTCCCACTCGCTCGGCCCTTTATTCCTTCAAACTCATTTTGGTATAATATAAAATTTGACCCCCCCTCTTCACACATAATTAAGATTTAACGTTAACAAACTATATACTTATATTAATAGTAAATAATTAGATTGACTTTATAGATAGGAGTGAATCGCTAATAATATCGACAAAAGATATGCGTCAAACACTTCATGATATTTAAGATTCATAATTGAAAACCATATGCTCCATTGAGTATTAATTTCAACTATGACGTCAATAGCTTTAAGTTTTACCTAAAAATAGGTCTTCATCATGCAAGTAGATAGTAAAATCATATATATAAGACCAAACAAATATTCCATGCAAACAACTATTGTTTTATTAATTCCCGACGTTACAACTAACCTCCATCGGTTATATATTACTTAATCGACCAAACAGAGACTCCACTATATTAGAAATCGAGGGGTCCTTCTTAAAACCAATTGGTAATAGGAGGAGAAGCCTCTTATATATATACTACTTTCAAGAGCTTGAATTATCCGATGTGGGACGAAACCCACTTAGAATCTCAACACGCCCCCTCACGTGTGGCATGACTGGCCTAACACGTGGACATATGAATCGGGTGACGGTGAGCGGAAGCTCTGATACCATGTAGAAATTTGGGCCGAGCATCCGGTAATTTTTATCCGTTAACGAGGCCCACGCACACACGCCACACGGAGGGTCGGTGTCCGGTATGAGCTTGATGGCATGTATGATAAGAGGAGTGCCTATCAAGCTTATAAACCACTTTACTTTTCTTGTATCTGTCGGTGTGGGACAATTGTCCTCTCACACGTGACTATCTTAACTCCCCCTCACGTGTGAGCCATTTTTTTTAATGGGATGGGTACGCCATTCTTTTCGAACCCGCCGTATATTTTTAAATTGAGTCGGACCTTCCCGCTCTGATACCATATTAGAAATCGAGGGTCCTTCCTAGACCAATTGGTAATAGGAGGAGAAAGCCTCTTATATATATACTAGTTTCAAGAGCTTGAATTATCCGATGTGGACGAAACCACTTAGAATCTCAACACTATTATTACTTTATCGCTTTTGTCTTCATTGATTATAAATTCAAGACCAGCACATGGCATGAAGATGCAACTTATCATCATCAAGAAGAATCATTCACCAAATTTTATTCACGTATCAAAATCCATTTAAAAAGATGCAGTTTCCTTTTTGTTTCCGTTTTTAAATATATGTTCATATTTCACTATCAATTGGATTTATAACGATGACCCACAAAGAACGTATACTCTACTTAAGTTATAGGTTTAGGCCTCAATGTGTAGATGGGCTTTCATCAACCCACTAATTTTTTCTTTTCGGCCCGTAAATTACACAACTGTCCCGAAATAGCTGTCTTTCAAGGGTATATCTGTCTTTACGAAATAGCTGATGAACTATTATTAACCAAAGAGAAACCGTTGGAGAGAGATTTTCCCAATTTTTCTCAATTATGGTCAACTCGAAAACCAAAAACTCAGACACAAAAGAAACACAAATCGTCTTAATCCGCGTGAGGCCCAGATCGTCAAATCGGGACCGTCCATTCAAAGACTTCACGGATCGTCAACAACGAAGCCGTACAATACTCCTCTTCCTATATAAACCCCTTGTCTCCCTTCCATCGCAAGCGAAAATTTCTGTAATCTAGGTTTGACAAAATCATACAAGTCTCAGCAATTTAACTTCTAACTAAGGTATTTATTTGATAATTACCTTATCTCCGCTCGATTCATCGGTGTTTGCTTGCTTTGAAAATCTGTGATTCATTCGGTTCGTTGCTGATTTGTCTGTTGCAGTTTTAATCGAAGAAGAAAATGGCTCGTACGAAGCAGACAGCTCGCAAATCAACTGGTGGAAAGGCGCCGAGGAAGCAACTCGCCACCAAGGTTCTAATTTCTTCTCCGTTTCGCTCATCTGTAAATTTTTAATTTTTCTAGGGTTTTGATTGAAATTTGTTTTGTCGAATTCTGAATAGGCGGCGAGGAAATCGGCTCCGACTACCGGCGGTGTTAAGAAGCCTCACCGTTACCGTCCGGAACCGTCGCTCTCCGGTAATAGTCCGATCCTTTCTTTTCTTTGTTCGACGGTGAAACCCTAGATCCAAATCTCGAATTAACTTTCAAAATTTCCTCCCTTTTCTCCGTGAACAGTGAAATCCGCAAGTACCAAAAGAGCACGGAGCTCCTTATACGCAAGCTTCCTTTCCAGCGATTGGTCCGAGAAATAGCTCAAGATTTCAAGACCGATCTGAGGTTCCAAAGCCACGCCGTACTTGCCCTTCAAGAAGCCGCCGAGGCCTACCTCGTGGGTCTTTTCGAGGACACCAATTTGTGCGCCATTCATGCGAAGAGGTCACCATCATGCCCAAGGATATTCAGCTGGCAAGGCGTATTCGTGGGGAGCGTGCTTGATTTCTCCGTCGCTTTCGAAGTTTAGATTTGAGTTTTTATTAGTACATTTGCTGGTGGTGGTAGGTTTGTTCTTGGACCAGGATTCCTTTTGGTGGTGGTAGGTTTGTTCTTGGACCAAGGATTCCTTTTGTCTCTGGTTTTATTATGGTGTTTTTCGTTTTATTGTAAAAAGATTTTTACAGATAATGAATGCCCCTACTATTTTGATTTATGGTTATGGATATGCCAAGTAATTGCTGATCCCCATAATGTCAAAACTTTTCGTGTTTGCATAATTTCGATTGAGAAGTTAAGATAGAAGAGAGCTCTTAATAACATAACACCATCCACGAAAAAATGCAACTCCAACATTAAACGCAAGCTCCAACATTCGCAAACGAAAAAATGCAACAGTAAAAACTGCTCCAAAATTAAACGCAAGCTCCAACATTAAAGGGAAGCTCCAGGTAAACGCAAAATGCATTGTTTGCTTTCTCTCTTCTGTTTCTCACGCAAGCTCCAACGGTAAATGCAAATGCGTTTTTGCTTTCTCTCTCCTGTTCCTCTCCTGCTTCGAATATAAGCAAAAATGTGCTTGATGTTTTAAACTGGATTGCTATTCACCACCCCCTTTTTCCTAGTCACCGCCCATAAAGGGCTTGAAAAAGACATTTTTGCCCGATATTTAAATTAATTTAAAAAAAACTAACTAAATATATAATTTCTGTACGAAATACTGAAAACTACATACACAAATAAATTCAAACGATCGATCGATACGGAAAAAAAAAAATTTGATTTAACATTTTAGGACCGATCGATCGATATTTTGGACCAATCGATCGATATTGTCGTAAAAATCATTCGTACGTAGATGAATTAGCGAACCTCAGATCGAAATAGTTTGAAAAAAGTCCCGACCGAACAAAAATTTCGGCCGGCACTTGGAACGGTCGAACAGTAATTTCGGCCGCCACAAGGCACGGCCGAAACACAATTTCGGCTGTCACATGTGCCGATCGCGGGTGTCGGCCTGCGCAGCACCGGCCGAACCGAAATTTCGGCCGGCACTTGGCACGGCCGAACAAGAATTTCGGCCACCACATGTGACAGCCGAATTGTGTTTCGGCCGTGCCTTTTGGCGGCCGAAATTACTGTTCAGCCGTACCAAGTGTCGGCCGAAATTTTGTTTGGTCGGGACTTTTTTCAAACTATTTCGATCCGTGTTCGCTAATTCATCTACGTACGAATGATTTTTACGACAATATCGATCGATCGGTCCGAAAATATCGATCGATCGGTCCTAAAATTTTAAATAAAAATTTCTTTTTTTCGTATCGATCGACGTTCGAATTTATTTGTGTATGTAGTTTTCAGTATTTCGTACCGAAATTATATATTTAGTTAGTTTTTCTTTTAAATTAATTTAAATATCATAAGGGCAAAAACGTCTTTTTATAGCCCTTTAGGGGCGGTGACTAGGAAAAAGGGGCGGTGAATAGTAACTCCGGTTTTAAAATTGCAAATAAGACATTTGCTTGTATTGATTATTAAATCGAACACATATAAAAATATATTAAATAGTTTGAAAATTGTATACTACGATTATATTGATATAATAAATAATTATTTTAACTTTGACACTTGTTTTAGTAATAATTTGTTTATATCTGTTATTACTTTTTTATATTTTATTTATATGTAATATAATTAAATATTGTTTTGACCACAAATATAATTTGTATATTTTATTTGTACGACGTGTATCCCAATATTTAAATTGTTACGTTGTGTAATATCGATATTTTCAATAGGATATTTTGTTTTATTTTTAATATGTATAAATAATGAATTCAAAATTAAAAGAATAATGTGGTTAGTTTGTAAAGTAGTGAAATATAGGTGTGATATTGAAAAGTTATAAAAGTCGGTATGAAATGGAATTTACAGGAATATTCTTTTGCGTTTGCATTTGCAGTTACTGCAAACCATTGCTGTTACTGCAAAATGCGTTTGCGTCCGCGGTTGAGTGTTTGAGATGGTCTAATTCGTCGCTTAAACTAATTCTAAGTCGACTTTGAACCTAAAATATGAGACTGAGATATTACTAGCTGTGGCTAATTAGTGGAATTTTAGTTTAGGAGATTTATCTTTTTGGCCTCGTATACAAAATAATTAGGATACTTCAAACGGATTAGCTGAAAATTTTCTTTTACCAGGTTACAATACATACATAGTGTGGTTTTATTATTTTCGGAAATAGTCGTCATCACTGACGTCATGGCACGGGACCCGCAAGCTTTCCTCGATTCTTCTCGTGACCGCCACACGAAGAAAAAAGACTTAACAAATCGCTTACAACTTCATCTCATGGAATGGACACATAGAAGGCAAATTCTCCAATTACATTGGCGATCTTTCTTCCATAGTCTCGCGCGATCAGAATCATTCCCCGGTGCTGTAAAGGAAGAAGGCGTTTCGCCGTACCATTCATCGACTGTCGAAAAACTCGCATGAGTATTGGTCTTGGGAGGTGGTTAAAATCACCATCGGTGAAGTCGTTTCGTAAAATGGCGGAGGAGGCGAGTTCATCGTCAGCTGCCGCTAGCTCGGCCGAAGCTGGTAAGAGGAGTTTGCTATGGCCTTCCGTTCTCCGGTGGATACCGACCTCAACCGATCACATCATAGCCGCTGAAAACGACTGCTCTCTGTAGTCAGGTATTTTCTCCGTCTCCTACTTTTTTTTTTGCTCGATTACAGTAAGTTAGGTTTTATAAAGGTATCACTACCACGTCCATAAGGTGCTTGGCTTTTGGGGGATTATCAAAGGCTTGCAGTGGGGTTGTATTGTATCTGATTCCAAAATTGATAGCTCTTGATAATAATAAGCCGATTGTTAAAGGAAAACATGGCAATAAAAGTTTTCGATTTTTGAAAAATGAAGGGGCTTAACAGAAAAGGGGTCTGATGTTATCTCTGAGATCAAAAGGCGCATTTCCCGTGAAGTTTTCTTTCTTAACTGGAAATCCTAGTTGATTTGCTGATATGATTAGCCACAATGAAGTTATAGAAGCACACTACTTGTTTATTTTGTACAAGCTTGTGCTGTAGTTAGAGCCATTCAAAGCCATCCGTGGATATTGGAGCGATAGTGCGATACATTTTGGCTATGTGGAATGAGCTGTGTGTTAGTAAGCTGGTCATTTGATTCATTTTGGTTAAGACAATCTATGTATCCTGTAAGATGTTTTCCTTTCACTAGGGATCGTTATGGGTATAGTATAAGCTCCTAGGTTATGCCGGCAATTCTCTATGTTGATATTTTCCTGTATGAAATGATTTTGATTCTTATTCCTTGATTCTGCAGAACTCCCTACGAGCAGGAGAAAGTTAATATAGGATCTGGTCCTCCAGGATCAAAGACACGGTGGTTTCCTTGATTTAGTTTTATGATTGCTCTAATTGGTCTTTAGAAACTGAGGCGTGGTTCATAGATTCCCTTGAAGAATGGCGTAAAGCTAAGAAACTTGACAAGTTTATCTTACTTGGGCATTCTTTTGGAGGTTATGTGGCCTCTAAATATGCACTCAAGGTATACATATATGTCATGAATCATGTGAATTCTCGGTTCCCTATTTGTTACTATGTGGAGAAGTGAAAGTGATTACTTAAATTGTGCAGCACCCTGAGCATGTTCAGCACTTGATTTTGGTGGGGCCCGCTGGTTTCTCTTCCGAAACAGAGCATATGTCTGAACGGCTCACCCAATTCAAAACGACATGGAAAGGTGTCATTCTAAATCGTCTTTGGGAGTCTAATTTTACGCCGCAGACGATAATAAGGTTTCTTGAATCATCTTTAAGCTGCAATTGTTTGTTTGTTTATTACAAATTGCTACTATTCCTATTCGAATTCTGTATTTTTTTTTCCCAAGGGCCCTTAATTTTTACTATATCTGAAAATCGTAGGGGTCTAGGTCCATGGGGCCCCGGCCTAGTTCAGAAATACACAACTGCTAGGTTTGGCTCATACTCGAATGGAACCGTGCTAACAGAGGAGGAATCTAGACTACTCACCGGTGAGTTATTAAAAACTGTTTCTTTAGGAGTTGGGGAACAAATTACCTCAAATAAAATTAATGTTTGATTTTCAGAACGTAACTTTTGTTTGTTACAAGTTTTTTTTAAGGGTTAGTACTTGGGTATGGCCTTATACACTCTTACATGAAGCAAACAAGCTCATAGTTTCTATATGTCCGAATCCTTAATCTCATCCCATTTTTTCTTTTTTTTTTCCTTTGAAGATTACGTTTATCACACTGCGGCGGCTAAAGCTAGCGGAGAGCTCTGCATGAAATATATATTCTCCTTTGGAGCCTTTGGTCGTACGCCCCTTTTACATTGGTAAGGAGATGCCATGTTTGAATTCTCTGAAACCTGTCATTAAGGGGATATAGAATGTGTTACTGAGTTTGGTGCACGGATGAATGAATATCCTTAAACAGTGTAATAAAAGTAATGATACGGTGCTTTTATCTGCATGCAGTGCATCGCAATGGAAAGTGCCTACGACATTTATATACGGTGTCGACGATTGGATGAGTTATCAAGTGGCTGTACAGGCACGGAAGCAAATGAAGGTTCCATGCGAGATCATACGTGTTCCTCAGGTAATTTAAACGACTAATCCTGATATGATCTATATGGATCCTTAACCGATCGTAAATGTTTGCTTTGCATATAAACCGAGTAATAATTTCTTACATGAATTTTGTAGGGAGGTCATTTTGTATTCATCGACAATCCAATGGCTTTTCACTCGGCTGTGTACTATGGCTGTCGAAAGTTTTTTTCATCTCATCAAGAAAACGTTTCTTTACCAGAAGGCCTGCAAACAGTGTGAAGGAGAGAATGAGAAGTCTTTTTGATTGTTTTTTTTTTTGTTGGTTTTTCTCTTCTGGAATTATATAATGAAGAAATTGGCTTCTTCACAGAAATGGGTTTCTTAATTGGGTAATAAGTAAAAAAGAAAAGGAAAATATTTGTTATTCCGTTACCGGACTTGAACCCGGGTCTCTCGGGTGAGAGGCGAGTATCCTAACCAACTATACTACAACGGAATTTGTTTTGAAGACTTAGCTACTTTGTTGAAGACATTCTCTGTTTCTTTAATGAAATCACCTTCGTATAAACGAACGAACGAACCCTAAGAGCAGCTGAAGGATTTTTTTTTTAGCTGAGCATCAGTCATCAACGTCGATATCTTCCGCAGCTGGATCTGCTCTGAGGTTTGATTTTTGATTAGACAGCGATTTTCATTGTAATGCGCTGATAGTAAGTAAGTAGGATGCATTTCTTTTCTATATGCTGATTTGGTTCTTTCTTTTTATATCTCTGTGATTGGTTGATAAGCGCGGCCGTTCAACCTGCGTGCTTCCCTTTTTTTTTTTTCCTGAAGATGTTAGATCCTTCTAGTTCGATTCGAAAGAAAGCTACGACTCGCTTTGTAGGAAATCTTTTTCCCAGTCTTTTTTTTTCAGATCTAGGATACTCGTTCTTAGCTCAAGGATTGATTGAACTTTTGGTGCTGTTGTGAATCATCATTTGACTCGGTAAAGCAGCGTTACATTTCTCACCCTTTTCGTACTTCATCCTTGGTTCCCTCGTGATTACTGACTTTGAAAACTTGCTGTGGCTGAAGAAAGAATGGAGATTAACTTAATTTCTGGTAGCTGGGCAGGAACTGTGAAGATGGGTCGGTGCGTGCTGTGAACGTCAAGGTGTTCCATTGTGTTGTTTGTAAGCAAGAATGAGCAATTACAGAGACAGCATGAGTAGGAGTAGGTCGATTAGCCGAAGTTGGAGTAGAAGCAGAAGCAGGAGCCCAAGAGATCGGCGCAATATCCGTTCCGAGCGTACTTTCGATAGGAGGGAACCGCGCCGAAGTTACAGGTTTACTTTTTTTTTATTGAGCTGAGACTGCTTTCTATAACGTCAACCACGAGTTTTAGTTGCTGAAAGCTAAGTTCGGTCTTGGATCTCTTCGCTCGCCTCTTTTAAAATTCGTGATATACTGTGTGTCGTTTTACTCAAGAACGTCATATTTTGATAAATTACCCCAAACAACAGCCAAGTTGGAACCTTAGATCATTTCATGAATCACTTGTTGTTTTAGAATTCAAGATCGATTAAGGAGAAGGGTGAATTGAACAATATTTGTGTGTGAGAGTTCTTGTACTGACGTGTGAACTAAGGTTTGAGGACAATGAATTTTCTTGTTCTCTCTTTCCTTTTGTTAACCTACTGACACTTATAATATTTGGCTCACTCACACACTTCTACTACTCATATCGTGCATATATATAGTACATAATTGATGACAACGATAGCTTAAGAATTAAATGCACAAATCTTATCATCTCTTACATGATATCTTTCTTTCAGCTAGTGTTGACTTCTTGGATCTTGGCTGCCATATTATCACGCTTTGGTTCCTTTTATATTTTATATATATTTTTTTCTTTTTGGGTCCACAATTGAGCTTATCCAACATCACTCTGGTGAAACCGACGTCGTGCGTCTTCTTTTGTAGCCAAAACAACTTGTGCAACAAATGCAAGCGACCCGGCCATTTCGCAAGGGAATGCACGAACTCAACCGTCTGCAACAAATGCGGTCTTTCTGGGTAAGAAAGAAACATCCATAATCCACCCATTCCTTCTCTCTCCAATCTGTTAAAATGCATTCGATCAACATCCTCCATGTGATTTCTGCTACATACACGCATTCTCAAGCGAAACCACATCACTCTTTTTCTCAATAATCCCCAGGCACTATGCAGCTGAGTGTCCATCCAAGGCCCTATGCTACAACTGTCGAGAGCCCGGCCACACAGCCAAAGACTGCCGCAACGAAGGGCTTTGCCACACGTGCGGAAAACCCGGGCACCAAGCGAGGGACTGCCCAGACGAGGGGCAAAGGCACAGAGGAGGAGGATCTAAACAGCAGCTGTGCAATAACTGCTACGAATCAGACCATTTCGCCGCCGAATGCCCTAACGAGAAAGCATGCAAGAACTGTAGAAAGCCCGGACACATAGCCCGAGAGTGCGCCAACGAGCCCGTTTGCAATTCTTGCCTCGAAGTGGGCCACGTTTCGAGGCAGTGTCCGAAGGGGGGCGGCGGTGATTATGCTCGGGAAAGGGGCGATCGTTATGGACGTGGTGGTTCGAGGGACGTTGTCTGCAGAAGCTGCAACAGGTCGGGGCACATCAGTAGGGACTGCGTTTCGATGGTTATATGCAGAAACTGTGGTGGTCGAGGGCACATGTTGTATGAGTGCCCCTCGGGCAGGTTGCCACCTCGGCGGTACTGAAAGAATATTTTTTTATTTAACGAAAACGTTTTATGAATTTTGTTGTTTTATTTGGTATTGTGACATTTTTTTGAGGGATTTTAGTGTTGTTGTGGCGGAACTTGTTACCGCGCATAATTGTCAGTTTGAAGGCCTGTTTGGGTTTTAGTCAATGTCTTAAAAAGCGTGTAGCAAAACGCGTTGCGTTTTGATTCCAATAGCGCGTAGCGCAAAGAGCGTAGTCCACTGCGTGAGTATTTCGAGCAATTTGAAATATACAAAAAATGTAATAATATGACAACACAACTAAAACTAACCATTTTAGAAGCACATAAACATTTGCAAAAATTAAATAACAACGAAATCGAATTTATTTGTATATTCAACTTCAACTATGGCGCCGTCCACTAAATATAAATTTATTTTTCGCCTATTCTTTTAACTAATAAATTTATTTTTCAAATTATTAAATCTTTTTGATAGAAATTAATATAAATTTATTTGAAATTACTTTAAAAGATAAGATAATCAACGTTGGAAGTGCACAATTAAATTTCACGATTCTTTTAAAAAAAATCCGTAGGAATTTTAAATATAATAATTAACCAATTATATAATTGACAAAGCCACTTTTACCTATATATATTGAGCTTTCTGATGTCCCTAAAACATTAAGGTAAACTTTAATATTTAAATTGATTTAGTCTTTTTCCGATAAATGAGGAATGAGTTTCCGTGGAAAGACTTGTGGATATAAATTAGTTAATATTTTCAATTGTACTTTAACTATATTATACAATTGATCGATATATTACTATTCCAATAATTAGTCTTAACATGACCGCATTATTATGAATAAATGTGCAAGTTACACACTTAATTTTGATCAATGCCCAAACAGCGCGAGTATTTTAAAAATAGTGCAAAAAGCGCAATATAGCGTAAGGTAGCGTAATATCACATACGGTTTTTTGGGAAAAAAAAAGCAAAATGTATCGCACTTTTAGCTCATTTTTGCAAAAAATACGCGATAGAGCGATACAACAACGCCTTTAAAAACACCGGTTTTAGTACAGACGATATGTTATCATGTCTTTAACACGCTTGAACCATTAATTGCTACGATATTTAAACAAGAATGAGTATAAATATACGAAGAGAGCATTTGTTGGTGAAAAAAGATCACGTAATATTAATCGAAAACAAAATTTTAGAAAGACAAAGAACTATAATTTGCCATTATCTTTCACGTCCAAAAATCTTTCATCACAGTAATTGTGATCTTCAGTCCACCTCCATTGGTACTTGTGGTATATCGAATCTATCTTCTTGAAAAGCTCTGGTAACTACAGAAACTGGGGAAGGTGATCATAGGTCAAGGAGAACATAATTGAAAATCAATATGAATCTATAAATAAGGTAAAAGACAGCAGAGCACTATTGAAGATAGAGCTATAATGAAGGATATATATGGACATAGGATCATCCGCTTTCTCTCCACGGTTACGGCTAATATTGAGTTCCCTTAATATTTCAGGCGTAATCTGGATGAAATAAAGATAGATGTCACTTGATTTATTATATTATCGATGTATATATTTATATAGGTCGATACTCTATAGGATGATGATAGGCATACCAATTTGTGTCTTTGCCTCCCAAGAAGGGCGTTGAGATTCGTTTTGTCCTCCTTTGTCAACTCGTTTTTGTACCTGATCTCACAGACAAGGAAATAGTTCTGAATAAATACTATGTTTCAACAAAAGTGAATTAATGTGAAACTGGAGAAAGAAAACTACTTCATTGAGTCGAGTATAGATGAAGTTTGATGGAGTTGTGGTTATGCATAAGACGGCGTTGATTTACCTCTGAGCAAATGCAAGAAGGGACTGGTGCCAAATCACAGGCATTACTCTTGAGTCGTCGTAGAACTTCATGAAATGAGCAACTAAAGCATCGAGCACGCGATAGGACAATGCGTATTTCTTCTCTATTAGTAGCTTAATGAAATAACTGCAGTAAAATGCAAGCGAAAGTGTTAAAGATTACTCCAATGCACTCATGATGAAGACGATGGTTAGCTTCTTAGTGAGAAAGAAAACCGCACAATACCTTGTTGTACCACAATACTCCATCTCTGCAAGCATCCGCAATGCAGCACTGCACACACATAGACCTTAGCGTGGCATATTCGATCAACTCAAATAATGCAGAAACACAAAAGTCTGACATTATCAACAGGTATTACTCCACTTGGCTTCAAAAACAAGACAAAACAAACATGGATACATTGGTCATATGTTTTTAAGAAAATCAGAAAGTCTAGCTTTTCGTGATGGTAGCATAGCATGGTGTGTTAGTGTCAACATAACAAAAGCGTAAGAGAGTTATAGCTATCGTACCTTGAATGAAGGGGTGGAATGGACATCTTTTCAATGATGCTGCCGACGATGACTGCCTCCCTTAGATTGCAAGTCCTTGACTGGGAAGATCATAATACCCAAAAAGTCGATTCATCAAGAGACCACGAACACAAAGGTACAATTTGTTAGAAAGTCGTTTACCCACAAAATGTGATTGAAGATGCTAAGAATTTAATTTCTGCATTGATATTCAACGACAAAGATGGATAGCAATGTACCTCACACAACGGCAACAACATTCCTATGTTAAAAGCATCTGGTTTGTACAAAGCCTTTTTCAAGGACTGGTACAAGGAAAAGTGAAGCCTCTTGTTTCTCCGAATATCTTCCCTGACACGAGGGAGCAAGACATACTTATAGAACCTTTCCACATTCTTTACGTCCAGATTAGAAGCAAAGATCTTTGTTGCTTTTAACATGGCATTTGGAGACCAATTTTCAGGTTCGGTCAAGTGTAGGACTTCCTCCCAAACCTGAAGAGAGGGTATGTGCTTGAAAGCTTTCGGCATCTTGCCAGAGGTGTATTTGCTAAGAAGCTTACCGACTCTGTAAATTCGGTGTTTTGATTTTAAAAACATACCCATACTAAAAGGAGTAATTATGCAACAAGACAATCCAACTTACCCCTTGTACAATTCTACAATGGAGTTGTCCAATTTAGGAACTCTCTGGACACCTACATAAAAGTGCAAGTTTGGATTTAATACTGGTAAATTTTGAATGATGTAATTAGTCAAGCAATGGTCAACATATTATTTGATACCCAGCTGATCAAATTCAGAAAACAGGTTAACGACGAAAAGTCGCATATTTGAATTGATTTTTCAAATAATCAACCACAAACCTCAGATAGAGCAATCTAAGATAGAATACAACATTTCTTTCAGCGCAAGATCAGGCCAATCGTTAATGAGTGCACAAACCCGAAGAAACTTGAGCACCATTTTCCTTGATCTTTTCAACAATTATATCGGCCAAAGTTTGCTTGTCTTTTGACAGAAAGACTTCAAGCAACTTCTCATCGTCCTCATCAATCTCATCCTGTTTTCATAAAACCAAAAGAAGTGTTAAAATGGAAGATCGCATCAGAAAGGTAACATATTTCTTAGCCTGGTAGTCGAGACTATCATCACCCAATAAGTAAAAAAAAAAAATTACAAGGCAAAACAATTTAAGCAAATTATAGACATCTAAAGAACTACGCAGCAAGTTCTATCTAATCAAATCTTATTTATGAAAACAACCAATTACACCAACACATGAACGTTACCAGGCATAAATGCTGAAGAAAAACCAAAAAAAAAAAAAAGATCCACGTTTTCGGTGCAAAAAGGTGTATAGTAGTAACAAACAACCTCAAAATCATTTATCAATTGCATATATTGACTCTCCGTCTTCCCCCAAACTCCATCAAAATCGTCGATATCCTCCTCCTCGTCGTACTCTTTCAATCCCTTCAAATTTCCCAGCGCCAAACCACTCTTCTCAGCGGCGGCGTTCCCCCTTTCTTCTTCTTCGTTTTCAATCTCCTTCTGCTGAATAAAAGCTTCTTTACGAACCTTTCTGCTGACGTCCGATGGCACGAGCTTGTATCCACTGTGATGCTTCTTCCGCTTGTGGTTCGACGAGCGTCTCCTCTTCGAGGCTTGAGCTAGCGCCTCAGAACCTAACGGCATAAAAGGTTCCGCATTGGTGATTCTGCTTCGTTTCCTGGTGCTCGGCATCGTTGAGATTTCCAAGCTTCGTTGTCTTGGCTATGGCGTCGATAAACCCTAATTCGACCGAAGGGTAGAAATGTCACGATAGTCAATACAATTGTCAATTAAATCGTCATTAGGCCATCTCCAACCGGAAAAAGCATTCTCAAACTCAAACTCATTCTCAAATTCAAAATGCAGTAATTCTTCTCCAACCGTTAAACTCCTTCTCAAACTCAAAAGTTTGTTTTGTATATTCACTTCCACATAATTTTTATAAATTCATACTACCCGCATGTTCTACGGCTTTACAAATTATACTATATATTATTGTATTTTGATCGAGAAAATTTATAAGTCAACAATAAAACTATAATTTGATGTAATACTAAAAGACGTAGGTTTCAGTTAATTAAAGGGTAAATGCCACTTTTTCTCCTCGTAGTTACTCGAATTTCACCAATATACTCATGATTTTTTATTACATGCGTGTCGCTTATGCTTTAAAAAACATTGCACGAAACCCCCGGGCCACTTATACTGCCCGAGATTGTTGTACACCGCGCTTTACTGCGACTTAACATGATTTGACCATTTTACGCCGTAAAATGACTAAAATAACCCTAAGTCATCTTCTTCTCTCAACATCTTCCCCTTTCCCTGACTCTTCTTCGAGCTGAAAAGAAACGCTCAGATTCACACCGCGGTGCACAGGAAGATTCATCAAACTAAAGGAAATGGATAAAGTCCTCGTATCTCACCAAAGAAACACCTTGGGCTGCTTCAAGAAACCTTCTTCCTCTACAGATTGAAAATAGCAGCGATGTTTATTCACAAATAAACATGAAAACAAATAAAAAAGAAAGCATTGGTTGTGCGGAAATGCTTACCTGCTCAGCCATGTTTGATTTTGGAACGATTATGAGAGGTGTGCCGTCCTTTCTAAAATTTGTTCCCAGTGGTTGTGACGAAGATGTCTGCTTCTGAGACTTCGTCTTCTAGGTTAGGACTTGGTAGCCTTCCATTAGGGCTTGGAGTGCGTAGATTGGGTCAATTTCTGTGACTACGACTCTTGCCCGGCCTGCTTTAGGGCGGCGGTAGGTTGTCTCCGACGGACGTTTCCGTAGTTCACCGCCGATGGATTCTCACGGTGGTGGTAGTGAGGAAAAGGAGGATGAAGACGATGAAGAAGGGCGACATGGGAATTTCCTTTTTCTTTTCTCAGTCACTTGAAGA
>JAPQWV010003119.1:0-45534 GCA_027422505.1 Craterostigma plantagineum
CTGCATAGGACGGGGACAGTAATGCTTAATTGGGTTTGGGCTAATATAAACTTAAGTAGCTGGCCCATTTATGATAATTGGGCCTAGTTGACTTCGTCAAGGTCCCACACAAATAATCACAACATCCAATATTTTCAGCCACATATTTGATTTCTATTCTAATTCTTTTCCAATAGTTAATCCTTTGTGATGGCCGAAATCTAGTCTAGAACGTTCTCAATGATGAACGCGGATAATAGCAGATCGAGAGGGATAAAATTGGAAATTAGCTCATTTGCGAAAATCAGAGTAGTTTTTACTTCGCTGTTTTCGACTGCAACGGATAAAAAGAAAAATCCTCACCCAATACCACCAACGCACCTCTCGATAGAGGAAGGTGACGGAGCGAAAACGCTGCGATCTATATCAATTGAATTGCCTATTGGCAGGTGAGCTTGCGTTTGGATGAATTCCTGATGTGATGAAGCCATGGATTTCATCGAGGATTGCATACATGAAAATATTTTAATTTTTGATTCGTGTTGTAATTGTTGATGGTTCAGATTATTTATGACTGCTGCTCATTGGCGGTTTGCTTTTGATGTTCAAGAGGTATTTATTGTGCTTAACCTTTTTATCAACTGTGAGTGACATTAGTGGTTTCGCAGTGCTAGGTGTGACCTTCAGGAAGGATCTGGAGCAGTATGAGCTCTTCGATTCATAGCCTCTCTGGTAATTTTGAATGCTTTGTTTTTATATGTGAATTTATAGTATGATAACTTTGGGATTGTGAAGGCAATATAGGTTAATAAGGCCATCAGGATAGTCAAAGCTTGTTAAAATTTATTTAACAAAAGTGTTTGGCGTTATATGTGATATAATATATTCATTTATGGAGTTGCAATGCATCCAAGCAGCATGATGTTTCAGTTGTTCAAATCCTGAATGTTTCTGCTTCCGTTGAATCATTTTAGGGATTTCGACACCTGTGCCCGAGTGTGAGACATTTATCTTTGATATGTTGATATCCGGATTTAGTGTGCCGTTCTTGGGCTTCATATTCACATTCCCTTATCTTGATTGTCTAAGCCATGAGCCTGCAATGTGTGTTTTGATCATGAGTTCATATCGCATCAAACATTGATTTATGAATGCATATTTTTATGTTCTTAAATACTTCTATGCTTTACAATGATTCATTCTTATGGATAATTTTGTTTTTCTATTTTATTTTCTATCTGCTCTCTGGGTTGGTCTTATCTAATCTAATACCATGAATGATTGCCAGAAAACAGCGAGACTGACGAGCAGCAACAGCAGTCAGAGACCCAGTCTCATTCTTCACCTTCAACAAATGGATTCCTTAATCCTGGCATAGATCACCCCCGATGTTTCCCTATGGCACACCTGCTCAACTTGGAGTTGGAAATGTAATGCCAGTACCCGCTCAGGTACAATTATCATGTCATTATTTAGAAAACAATGATATATCTTGCTAAATGTATAGTTCCTTCTGAAGTAGGTCTACTTCATCAGACTCCTGACTATTAAATTATACAGTTATAATCATGAGAATTAACTTTTCTCTATTTAGAAAACATCACTACTGGTGATTTTTTTTTTTTTTGTGTGTGGTGTGGAGGTGAAATATATTGTATATCAGCATTAGCTGCCTGCCTCGCTAGCCATGCCCATGGATTCTGCTTGTTCTGACCATGTCATACTACTTTGATATGAACTTTGGTATGTTGCAGGCACAAACTTATCCATATGCGATCCTTACTACAGAAGTATTTTGCTCCCTATGAGACACAGCCTTATCCTGCTCCACCTATGGTAATATATTGCTGAGTATCCTTAGCCATGACCATGTTATTATAGGCAAGAACTGACATAATTATGTTTCTTGCGAAAACAGGCTCATCACCTTCACATGATGGGAATGCAACAAGCTGGCATTCCTCTGCCTACTGATTCACTTGAGGAACCTGTCTTTGTCAATGCAAAACAGTATCATGGGATCTTGCGAAGAAGACAATCTCGTGCCAAGGCTGAGTTGGAAAATAAGCTTGCAGAGATCTCGAAAGGCAATTGTTTTATCTCCTATTTCCTTTACTTCGAGATTGGAAAGTGTGCTTTCGGTTGAAGTTTAAGCGGTAAAACATCATTTTTTTTCTTGTTCATTTCGCAGCCGTACTTGCACGAATCTCGGCATTTGCATGCACTGCGAAGAAATAGAGGAGTTGGAGGTCGTTTCCAAAAGAAGAACGACAATCAGAACAATGAGTTGGAATCCAACGACAAATCGCATGATAACATACGACGAGAAAAAGAAAGTGCCTCCGCCTGAATCATAGTAAGTGTTTGAGAGTACAGCAGCAGCTCTTTAGAACGAAATCTAGTTGCTGTTGATTGACATTTATTTCTTCAGCTTTCAAGGGTTTTTTATGGTGTCAGCGACAGTGAGGATATACGTTTGGATAATAGAATCAGACATAAATGTACATTATTAGAATAACTAGATCTAAGGTTTGCTTTCTGAACTCCAGTCATCTGTTTCTCTTGTGTAATCCATCGTTCAAGAGGAAATGGCCGAGGTTTTGCCTTGTGGTTCGAATAAAAGATATGAGGTAATGGGCGGCCCAAAACTATGGATGGGCCTCTGTGATTTTTCTTCATTTACCTTAAAAAAAGAGTCAATTTTCGTTCAGGTCCTGTAGGGCTTGAATTTAGAATTCAGACTCTAGTTCAGGAAAAAGAATTAGGTTTAAGGATTCGATTTGTTCAGTAACACTTCATTGTTCTGCAGTAACACTTTATTATTCTTCAGTAACACTTCATTGTTCTGAATCACTTCTTTCCGTTCCGAAATAACACAAAACGATAATCCGATAGCAATTCATATTTTAGGTCCTTATCATTAAATTATTTGGTCCTTTAAACTAATGTTTTTCCGAAAATGGTCTTAATCCTGTTTTAAAATATTTTTGGGCCCGAAACTTAATATACCAATAAAAAATATTTCTTGTTCCCTATAACTAGGATTAGGAACATGTGTAATCATGCAATGAACTGAAGTGTCGCTATCAAGCAAACGAATCTTACTTTGACTTTTGGCTTCATTGATGAGAAGTCGTTGACGAATAATATTCTTAATCTTTGGTGTCACTCATACTCATTGCGAGGAAAAAGTGGAAAATATTGTGCATAATGATTTGTGACACTATGATTATTATTAATTTTATTATTATTAGTGACAAAAAGGTGAAGATTCAGGGACACTCTTCTATGCGTGAACAGATCCTTTTTCAATCGAGCCTTGTTTCACATTACTCTCTTCAAAGGGGAAAAAACATGTAATAATCTGTCATGTTTATGGCCGATCCACCGAAGAACAGAGAATTTTCACCACATTGTCCAGGCCTATACGAACTGTCCCAAGTCTACACATATAAAGATAGTCAGCGAGTGTAGTAAGTAAGAGCAAACCATTTGTTCGTGAATGAGGAATTTATGGAGGGGAAAATGAATGAGAATACATTGGAAATGTCAAGTGGTTTGAGCCGCCTTAGATGTGTTTTTTATTAGTGGAAATTCAAATAGGATTGCTAGTTGAATTCGAATGCGAACTAAAATTCGAATTGAAGTGGAAAAATATGATTGTTACGATTTAAGAGATTTTTCGGAAGGTCGACGGGTCACTCTGTGTGGCGCGTTCAAGCGTGCCCTAATCGTACCGTCTCCTTCTTTTCTTCTCTTTTTCTTTCTAATTCCTTTCTACCCAAACCTCTCGTACACCCAAAGGAGAAGTGGACGTTCGCGTATGATGGGGGTCGTCCTTGCGGTACCATGACAACCAATAATCAGAGGCATTAAATTGAGTCTTAAAAAGGAGATCGATGTATGCCCATAACTCCAATTGTCCAGTTACCTTCATCGCATAATCACCCTTTTTTTGACGGTATCAAGAGGCATGCCTTGCTATGGAGAATTCAGAAACAATATGGTCATATTATGCCACGAGAAAGTATCGTGATTGGAGCAACGACTCAAGAAGCCATACGGTGAGAGAATTTGATTATGCGTCAAGGTCCGCCGAGGTCTATACCAGGTATTTAAGCGGAAGGGGATCTAAGACAACGTGGTGGTACTGAGTGATCTTCAGTGCTCATGTACTAACTGGAGTATGTTCAAAATACCATGTTTACATGCACAAGCTGCTTTTCGTAGTTTTGGGCCTAATAGTGCTCAATACGTTTGTTGCGTATTATAATAAAGAAGCTTATTTGAGAAATTATGAGGGCCGCTTTGTTCCGTTTGACGACGAGCGTTATTGGGATGATGTCGAGTCCCAATTGTCTCACAATCCGCAACATAGAAATCGAAGGGGAGCCGAAGGCAGACCGAACAATGATGATTACAAATGAGATGGATAGATCTCAGAGGCGTGCAAGACGAAGTGGTGAACAAGGCTAAGTAAACTTAGTACTGTTCGAAAGTTGAAATGTCTGTTTTATGTGTGTTTAAGTAATTATATTTGCAATGTAATGTTTAGTTTATATTTGGTTTGCTTCAAAAATTTTGAATTTTTAACTATACTTACGAAATACAGATAAATTTTGAGAAGGTAAAAAAAAAAAGAAATGTGCCGCTTCGTCTGACGCGTTCAGAACGCACCACAGCAAGTGGCGCGTTAACCAATTTTTGAAATACAGCACGAGTTGGCATTATTTTAGACAGAAGAATTAAAAACAAATTATTTTTGAAAAAAAGCGAGACTTAGATATATATAGTGGATTTTCACATTTGAATAGTTGTTTGTCTTAGCCTAATGCTCTATATAGTGGATTATTTGAGGAACAGACTTGGATTCTGAAACCGAAACCACAAAAGCAGTTTCGTTCTTGCTGTTGAACGTTCGAGTATTGGTGATACTATTGAGATAAAACAACATAAAGTATTTCAAAGTATCTTAGGAAGCAAACACTTGCTTAACCTCAATTTCTGTAAACGGATATTGTATATTCACAATCTTCAAACTTTTCGTGAAAAAAGAAAAGTTATGTCAAAATCTGTATACCCAGTCACAACACAAAACATTAATCCAATGCGTAGATATTAGAAATATGACCAATTGAAATATCTAAAAATGTTATTGAATTTATAAATAGTGATAGATAAGCCAAGCAGCCTCGTGGCTCATGTGAGATCGAAAGCTCGCGAAAAGGCGAGTTTTTTTAATTTAAATTTTTATTAGATTTTTAATATTTAATATTTTTTTAAAATAACTCGAGCTCGAGCTCGAGCCTAGAAAATGAGCCGAGCTCGACACCCTACCTTTCTCGAAACGGAAGTTTTCACATCATAAACAGACTTACATAAGCTAAATAGCCCAATGAGGTCTCTCCGATAGAGAACAAATGCTTACATATGAGCAATGACAACCAAATAAAAGAAAAAAAAGAGAGTAAAAGCCGAAAGGAAACAAGAAACACGAACTTCAACCCAAAGAACTAAAGTACCTATTACATAAATGGCTATTAAGCCAAAATTTCAGTACTATTCACTTTCCTCGATCGTCGATTTCAAGTTTCTTGTGTCCTTCGGAAAGAAACTCCAATAGATGGAGAAGAAACACCCTACATGAGGAGAAATTAACTCCCATATCGGGAGACTCGAGCTCCTAGACTGAGGGTTGGAGGCGGCACAATGGTGGGAATTGCAGCAAAGGAAAAAAGACAAAGCCAAAACACGAAAAAATGACAAAAAGGAAAAGAAAAGAAACAAAGTGAGCTCCCCCACTTTCATTAATGGAGGACGGAAGGGCGAGGAAGAGGGAGGGAGGGGGTGAGGGAGAGAGAGATACATTGAAAATTTTTAAATCTTTTCTAATTAAATCAAGGTGAATCTACAGAAAAATATCCTTTTATATAAAAAAGTTTACAAGTCAGTACTCATGTCAGAAAATTTTTTATATAACCCATTTAATTGTGTGTACTATTTATCTAGTCTTGACGTACCTTTTTTATATGTGTATTACGTACCACGTCACGCGTTTATATGGTACCTATATCGTTTCTATATGCTACCTTATTGTGTTACATGATGTACCATGTATTATGTACCACAATACGTTTCTCTGTGGTAACTAAATGTGTTATATGACGTACCCTGCGACAGGACGGATACCAATGTAAAAAAAATTATTCAAAATAGGTACCTACGTATGAAAACCACTGACATGGTACTTACTTGTAACTTTTTATATAATTGGTATTTTTCCCATAAATTCACCTAATCAACATGTCTGGTTGAATGAAGTCTATTAGCTTGAATTCTTATCATTGAAGACAAATTAGATGCTTACATAATCATTACATCATATGCTTATATTCTTTTTCCAACAATTGCATGATACGACTAAAGTAGGGGCTTGGCTTATTATGAGGTAGCTAGTTAATTCATAAATAACACCCAAGTATAATTAATTCATTGTTTGTTTGTGGGCCAATATAAAGTTATTGCATGTTAACGCAATAATGATATCATGTTTATGGAATCATTCCTAGATTTGGACAATTATTAAGAATTCGTAACATTTGCGTTCAATCATACTATTTAAATTTTACTAACGTCATGCAGTACATATTTTATATTAATTTTGTTACTCCGAGATAGCAAAAATAATCCTTAGAATTTCTTTGAGTTATATGGTGAGTATGTCAATTTCTAGCCTTATTTTCCTCGTACTCTGGCCGAGGACTAATTTATAATATGGTGGGACTCGTTGGAATGAAATCTATTTTCATATAAGAGGTTAGGTGTCTAAAAAGTGCAATTGGTATGTCAAGTTTTTACAATTTTACCCCTAATATACAATTTTATCCTTATTTTAAAATAACTTAGTTAATAATATAAAATATATTTGCATATCTATTCTATATATAAACGGAGTAGGTTTGCTAAAAACTGCCAATTTGATCTGTCATTTTTATTTGCAATTTAGTCGTCTTTTTTTATTTAATTAAGTTAATAAGTTATCATTTCACTTCGAAATTGTTTAGTTTTTTGTAGTTATACACCAACACATTAGTTTTCACTTTATATATTTAAAAATCATATTTCATATATTAAATAATATTAAGTACATAAAGATAATTATATTTGCGAGTAGACACAATGAGTGTGCGGAAAGTACTAGTACGAATAATAATACTGACTTACAGATATAGCCCATATCTGTAAGTAGGGGTGAGCATTTAACCTATCGGACCGCCCCACCCAATCGACTCAACCCAACCCAAACCGCAAGTGTGTTGGGTTGACAACTTGCTGGGTTGGTTTGGGTTTTAAAAAATAAAATCGCATATTTTGCAATGGGGTTTGGTTTTGTATTTTTTAAACTGCAAAAACCGCGCTCCACCGCATTTCAATAATATTATAATTCTACGATGTTTTGTACTCAAATAGTCTTAAATGTTGTGAAATGCACAACATAAATATTGAAAATGACGTGAGTTTAAATGGACACATGAATTTACGTGGAAAACCTTAAAATAAATTAGAGGAAAAACCACGTGCAAGGAAGGAGAATTTACTATAGAAGAAAATATAGGAGTTACAACCTCTCAATCTATAAAGGGAAAAACCCTCAACATATCTCTTTATAGAAAACACCCAACACACTCTATATTAATTTTCTCCTATCTCTCTCTAATTATTCTTATGTGGCATGTATCTTTCGTTTGTAGCTTTGAGACCTATTTATAGGAGAAAAATCGTATCTGATAATAATCTTTAGAACTCCATTTGAATAGTAAGTTGTCCATGTGTAAACCATTTGTTCTCCTTTATTGACTTGACAAAGCATTACTTTGTTGACATTAAATTAATAGATATCATCGTAACTCAATATACAATGTTTATAATTAACAATGTAATAATACAAATTAAGAAGGGCATGATTTGGAAAATGTTGCAAATAAAATTTAAACCCTTCAAATTGTAGCTTTTCCACATCATAATACTACCTCGTTCCTTCAATTTTTTTGCAGCAAACTTCTTTACATGCCAACTTCTTATTAATTGTTATATTGTTTATTATTTTGATGACACTATTTATATAGACTATATTTTTTAACAAGTTTATGATATGTCTTTTTACACAATCTACGCCGAAGATATTACGCTTACTAGGCTACAGATTTTTCTTATAAATAAATATGTAAAAACCGCAAGAACCGCTCCAACCCAACCCACCCAATCAAACCGCAATTATTGGGCTAAAAATTTTGTGATCGGATTTGGGGTACATCATTAAAAACCGCAATATATTGGGTCGAGTTAAAATTTGAATAAAACCCGCCCGAACCGCCCCTATTTATAGCCAAACACGTGGGCCTGGGTCTTGTTGGGCTGCATCGTTTGCCCAACGGACAATTGATATTCTAATAGGAGATTCCCAAAATAATATACTATATTTATTACCATGCCTTTGTACTTATAATATGATGATTGTTCTCTAAATTTATCTAACACAGATTAACGCTGAAGAAGGCCTACCGTTATTATGTCAACGATAATCTAATTGTAATTAAAAATAAAATTTAATGTTCCCCAAGAGACGAAGCTATACATGTAATAACAGCTACAAGTTCTTCACTTATGCCTATAAATGGACCTGCAAGTCTGCTCCCAATAAGCTATCCTCTCCCTCAAATCTCTTTCATATCTTCAATCTTTTCACCGTTTCTAATATAACATGTATGCATGCAACAATTTTAAGTAATACAGCTCCTAGCATGTCATGAAAAGAGAAAATAAAAAGCAAGCAATATTCCGTAATGGTATTAATGGGATATTTAATATCGTATCAGTCTGTTGGATGGTGGGAGGTTGCAGAAAAGAAAATATAAAAACGGATCTTAATTAAATGTGAAGGAAATGATTATGCCTATTGCTTGATCTTTGTTTGTTCAACTCTTGTATGTGTAATGAACTAAGGCGAAGGCAGCGCCTGCCACCTTAGTCTTTGAATTTCCAAATAAAGAACTGATGCTCTTCGCTACAGAAGAAAGCAGATCTGTTTCTTGTATGTATGGTTTCTGATTTGAAATGTGAAACTAATAGCATTCTTTCTTCTTTTTTTTTTTTTTCTGATGGTGCATTGATTAAGTTTGTGATCTCTTGTCTTTCGTGGAATATGCTTTGATGGTTTGAAGTTGGAGGTTTAAGTCAACATTTTTAAGTTGGTCTCTTTAGTTTGTCTTTGCAAGAATGAAATTATGAAAGCTATGTTGAAAGATGATAATCATCTTCTTGACAAGAACGATAAAGGTTTGATCTTTGTGAAGTAATTAATCTCCATTTCTTGCACTTTTTTCGGTTTTACAAACTACAAACGTGACAAACGTCTCTCTCTCTCTCTCTCTCTCTCTCTCTCTCATGTTCTCGAGATTTTCAACAAGCATAAAAACCCAAAAAGGCTTAACAAAGACTTCTCATTTTGTCCGCACTATTCACCGAGACCCTCCTTTTCTTTTTTCCATCTCTTCGCTCGCTCGAAAACAAAGCTCAGCAAAACTAGGAGTAAAGAAGGTGCTAAAAAACAAAGCTAGAGAAAAACCAGGTTGTATTGTTGTAATAGATGAGCGATAAAGGGGGCTCTCTGTGATGAGAGAGTCTGCCTTTTACATGCAAAAGAGAGAGTAGTAGCGATATTAACAAGAAGCAAAGAACTAAAGTAAGCCATGGATCCTAGCAAGTATGTGAGGTATACGCCAGAGCAAGTTGACGCCCTTGAAAGGGTTTACGCTGAGTGTCCAAAGCCCAGTTCTATGAGGAGGCAACAGCTCATCAGGGAATATCCTATTTTGTCCACATTGAGCCTAAGCAGATCAAAGTCTGGTTTCAGAATCGAAGGTATATCTTTTTAACTTGAGGACTTTCTTGGATGTTTTTTGTGCATTTTTTTTACTTTTTTTCATTGGGAATGGTGTGTTCTTCGGAAAAGTAGATCCTAAACTGTATAATGATCGAGGGTATTATCCGTTTTCATCTTCACGAAACATTACTTTTTGGGGGTTTTCTGTTTTCATTCACTGAACATTTGAGCTTCTTGATGAGTTCTATGTGAAGAGGGCCTTGATTTTGATTGATGTTCAATCATTTCTTATAGTCAATTGTTGTGTTGATTTGCTTGTTCAATGTCTCTTTGAAGGTGCCGTGAGAAGCAAAGGAAAGAATCAACACGGCTTCAATCCGTAAACAGAAAGCTTTCTGCTATGAACAAACTGCTCATGGAAGAGAATGATCGTCTTCAGAAACAAGTCACTCATCTCGTCTGCGAAAATGGTTTCATGAGGGTCCAAATACACTCTGTAAGCAAGCAAACTACGAAGTTTTGCTGCGTATTTCCTCGTCCTTCGATTAGCTTCCTTTGATAACTTTTTTTCTCTAACACATGACTCGTAACAGGTGAGTGCAAATGGCGGTGAAACAAGCTCTGATTCTGCTGTAATGAGCTCTCAACAGCAGCAAAACCCAACACCTCAGCACCCCGAGCGGGATGCTAATACCCCAGAAGGGTAATAACTCATAATTAACTATAGTTTGCTATTCATCGTCTGCTTCAAACTCTATTCAATCTTCTTCCATTTTAGCCTCCTTGCAATAGCTGAGGAGACCCTAACAGAGTTCCTTGGTAAGGCTACTGGGACTTCTGTTGACTGGGTGCAGATGATTGGGATGAAGGTTTGAACTTTTTTACTAGCAACAATCTTAATTTCTTGTAATAATTCTTTCTGTTCTACAACATTAAGGTGTACGGTTTTTTCTTTCTTTTTTTTTTGTTTCTTAATGTTCTTAGCCTGGTCCGGATTCTATTGGCATCGTTGCTATTTCCCGCAATTGTAGGGGCGTAGCAGCACGTGCCTGTGGCCTCGTAGGTCTTGAGCCCGCGAAGGTGGTAAACTTATCGTCTACAAAATTCGATCTTTTTATGTAATAAAAATAACTTCGGTGGAGGTTATTATCGTCTGACTTGAAAGTGATAATTTTATTAATGGGTTTTTTCTAGCTTGCTGAGATTCTCAAAGATCGCCTCTCTTGGTTTCGCGATTGTCGCTCTGTTGATATTGCGAGCTCGATTCCAACTGGAAATGGAGGGACTATGGAGCTTGTGTACATGCAAGTACGTCGTTTTTTTGCATGGAAACAATCTTTTTAGGACTTTCTTGATTACCTTAGAGTTTCCAACGGTTTTTTTTTCTGACATATTCTGAGTGAATCTTAGGTTTATGCGCCGACAACTCTGGCGTCTTCCCGCGACTTTTGGACGATGAGGTACACCACTGCACTCGAAGATGGCAGTATTGTGGTAAGCTAACGAACTTCCTTCCCTATTCGGTGATTCTTCTTGGGAGTCGAGTCGCATCTCAAATTAACCAAATATAGAAATAATTTGTTTCTTTCTCTCTAAAAGCTTATCGTTTTCCCTTTAACAGATTTGCGAGAGGTCGTTGACAGCTTCGATCGGTGGCCCTAGCGGGCCCACCACTGCCTGCTTTGTGAGGGCTGAAATGCTGCCAAGTGGTTACCTTATTCGTCCATGCGAGGGCGGTGGCTCAATCATTCACATTGTCGATCACATTGACTTTGATGTAAGATTCGATTCGATTCGTATCTGAAGATTGTACTTTTTGATCCTTTAACTTTTACTAACTTTTCTTAGGTTTCGACCGTTCCCGAGGTTTTGAGGCCCTATTACGAATCTTCCAAGATCTTAGCTCAGAAGATGACTTTGGCTGTTTGTCCCTTTTCCCGATTTCTTAAATTCGACATGTTTATTACCTGTCTTGTAATGCTCAAACATTTAATGATATTTCTCGCAGGCATTGCGTCACATACGTCAAATTTCTCAAGAGGCCAACGGTGAGGTCCAATGCAATAGTGGCGGCCGCCAGCCATCTGTGCTGAGGGCTCTGAGTCAAAGATTGTCTCGGTGAGAATTAATTTCAAAAACCATCTAATTACAACTTACCATTCTCGCTGCATTTCAATATTTTCCTATGGTTATTTAGGGGCTTCAACGATGCCTTAAACGGACTCTCTACTGATGGGTGGGCTATAGTGGGAAGCGATGGCGTCGAAGATGTCACCTTAGCAATCAACTCTTCCCCGAGCAAGTTCGCTCGCTCGTCCAATTACAACAGTCTTTCAATGCTCCCCAGCTATGGGGGGTCCTCTGTGCAAGGGCTTCCATGCTTCTTCAGGTTTGAATTTCATCGCCCTTTCTTCTTTCTTTCCTCGATTATTGCCTTGAAAAACTTCTTGACGTGAAGATCAAACCTTTTTACGATTTTTTTGCAGAATGTGACGCCAGCTTTGCTCGTTAGATTCCTCAGAGAGCACCGTTCTGAGTGGGCTGACCATGGAATCGACGTGTACTCAGCAGCTTCTCTCAATCTAGCGCTTACGCCGTGCCTTGTGGAAGGCCTGGCAGCTTCTCTAGCACTCAGACCATCTCACACTTGGCCCAGACTTTGGAGAACGAAGAGGTAAGAAAAAAACTTTTTACGTCTTAAATTCGTTATGCGGTACTTCCGTTTAGCAGCATAAATATCTCTCTCTGGCGTTTCAGTTCCTTGAGGTGGTTCGCTTGGAGGGCTATGCATTCTCTCCCGAGGATTTGGCTCTTTCGAGGGACATGTACCTTCTTCAGGTTTTCCATCGAATTCAAATCAGATTATTATGGCAAGAATGATTTATATTTGACGATATGCGTTGAATTTGACGGGCTGGTAAATCTCATTCTCAGCTATGCAGTGGCATAGATGAGACGAATTTCGGGGCTTGTGCTCAGCTCGTCTTCGCTTCTATCGACGAGTCGTTCGGCGACGACGCTCCACTGCTAGCTTCTGGCTTTCGTGTCATCCCCTTGGAAGCTAAATCGGTTAGATATCCCTCCTTACATCTTTTCTTGATTTAACTCATATCTTACTATAGTAACTGTCGTTTTTTTTTTTTGCTGTAATAACGCGGGATAATCAGAACCCTAGTCGAACATTAGACCTTGCTTCTGCCCTCGACGTCGGCGGTCGTGTGGGCCCTTTCTCCCGTCGAGAGGAGTACGAACAACAACAATCAGAACCTCAGGTCTGTCCTGACGATTGCATTTCAGTTCATGTTCGAAAGCCACTACCAGAAAGTGTTGCTGTAATGGCAAGGCAATACGTTCGAAGCATCGTTTCTTCGGTGCAAAGGGTAGCCATGGCCATTTCTCCGTCTCCCCTCGGCTCCAACTTCCTGCCCAAATCGCTGACCGGGACTCCCGAAGCTGCGACTCTTGCCCGCTGGATTTGCAGGAGCTACAAGTATTATATAAATTTTTTTTCATGATCACAGAAAAAATGTTTTTTACGAATTTTTAAAGGACTAAAATATAAGAAACTTTTTTTCTCAGGTGCACACTGGCGGCGATCTGTTTCAGATCGATTCTTCTCAGGGTAACAACGACGGCCTTTTGAAGCACCTCTGGCGCCAGAACGACGCTGTTATGTGCTGCTCGGTGAAGATGAACGTAAGCCGAAATAATTTGCTTCGCTATTATTAGGATTAAATTGGCAGATGTTATACGTAAAAAAAATATAAAATTTGCAGGCATCTGCTGTTTTTACTTTTGCAAACCAAGCTGGGCTGGACATGCTCGAGACGACCCTCGTAGCTCTTCAGGACATAATGCTAGAGAAGGTACTCGACGAAGCTGGGCGAAAGTTTCTCCTCTCTGAGTTCTCCAAGATTATGCAGCAGGTTTTTTGCGCAACTAAAAACTGAAAAATTGGTTTTTTTTTTTTTTTTTCTTTTACGCTTTCGTCGGTTTTAGCTGAGATTCGATTTTTCGACTACCCTTTCTTTAGGGCTATGCTTATATGCCGCCCGGGGTTTGTGTGTCGAGCATGGGCAGGCCCGTTTCCTATGAGCAGGCCATTGCTTGGAAGGTTCTCGACGACGAAGATGCTAATCACTGCTTGGCTTTTATGTTCATCAATTGGTCCTTCGTCTGAAAGCAAAGCTATGTAATGATATTCACCATCAGTGCTGCTGTTTAGGTTTTTAATCATCGGACTCCTTTTGTCTCAAAACGTTGCTCGAACTTTGTAATGTTTGTCTTAAAACTTCTGCTTCTTTTGCGACTTTGACAAGGTGTGTGTGGTGTTATGTTTTAAGACTTTAATCCTTATTAATATTATTATGCTCCTATCTGTAACTAGTTTTTAAGAATGGAATTTTACCAGGGCTTGTATTGGTTTCTGCTTATATTTACAATTAATTTTAGAATTTGGGCAAACGGTCATTTGCTTGTCTTTATTTAGACAATTGAGACGAGGCGTTAAGCTACTGTCTTGTTTCAGTTTGTCTCGTGAACTCACCTGCTCTTCTCTGTTTCACTACTGTGCCTTTTTTTTCTACTGTTTTTCTTGATTTATTTGTTTGTTTCTCTGTCGTCATTTTCTTGCAATTGTAAAAGAAGAAATGCTTTAAATTGCAGTTTTATCCAGAAAAATAAAAAAAGAAGTTATATCATCCACATTTACTTACTATATGGTCCAGAAATTAAAATCGATTGTCCTTTGCACAGACAAGCGTGCACTTTGAATGAACCCCCTTTTCCTAGTACGATTTACGAAGATATCTTAAACTTTTGAGATATTGGTCCCCCATTATTACATTTTTGGCTATTCTATTCACTTTTTATCGAACATTTAATGAAGCAGCGAGTTATTATTACCATCTCTGAGGTTACTTGTAGATTGAAGTAATGGATTGACTTTTTATTTTGGCCCTTGTAATTAATTTGTCATGTTGGATTTTCTTCTTGCATTTGCACGCTCATGATGCTTTTTTTAGTGCAATTACGAGTAAGGCCCCAATTCATATTTTCAATGAGAGATAATGACCCAGTAAGTTTCATTTATAGATAAGGACCCAATATAAGTTTTATTTAGAAGAAAGTACATATGTGTTACCACAGACCCATGAAGTGTTGCCGCAGACCAGGGCCGTACCTGAGGAAGTTCGGACCTGAAGCGAAACTCAAATTTCGAGCCCTTGATAATTTTTAGTATTTTTTTCCATATAAGATATGTATAATATAGCATAAATTTAACCGTAAATGTAACTAAAATAAATATAGAAAAAAATAAATATTTTATAGTAGAATGTTCGATAAAAATACTTAAACTAATTACATAAATACTACTAGATGTTTTAGAAGCAAAAACATTGATCAAATCTGCATAATCTAGTTGTCCGACCATTTCCTTTTCAACCGACAACATCGCTAGCCCATTCAGCCGACCTTGTGACATGTTGATCTGAGATAGTTCTTGATCAACTTTAACTTAGAAAAGCTCCTTTCTGCTGATGCAACTGTGACAGGTATCGTTAGCAAAATCTTATATGCTATATAAGTATTTGGAAATAAGCCATCCAGTTTCACCAAACTTCGTAGAATATCAATTGCTCTCTTTTCATTTCTCAAATAGCATTTCACAACCATCAACTCTGAGCATAGTTCATCGCCGCTGATGTCTAAGCGTCCATCATGACTCAAGAATTTTTCAAGCTTCTTACACGACGCCATTAAGCTAGCCGACGAATCACTCTTCAACGTTTTCCAACTTTAGCAAAAATCCGAACACCTCTTGGTATTGTTTAAATTGTTCAAATCTAACTTGGAGTGACGTTCGAGCTTGATCATTATAAATAAAAAGTATTCTACTCTGAAAGATTCTTTACCTGATTGTGTAGTGTCAACACTCCCACTATCACTTTCATCGAATTGTTTCTTTCGACGAATAGTGCGCCTTTCTCGAAACTTTGGCTCGATTCCCATCTCAGATGCCATCCCCGTAGCTTCTTCTATTGCACTAGCGAATCCATGCTCTCTATAGTCATCAAGAAACTCAACTAGACCTTGAGATTGATTGCAACATCGACATCCATATCTTCTGATTGAAGAAACTTACTCACATTATTTATTGCATGCAACAACTTATGCCAGATTGCCATTCCAAGCAAGAACTCAAAGCTCTGAAGATCATATCATGCCAAGGCCTCAGCTTCACGTTTCGTTATAGAATCTTCAGCAACTTCTGCTAACTCAAGTAAAGCGTCTCGTATATCAACAACTTGCTCTTTGATCGCCTTACACTGTCGATGTGACTTTCCCAACGAGTGTGCGACAACGGTTTAACAGTTAAATAAGGCACTTTCTCCTCTCTTTTTCTTAATAAATAACATTAATGTATTTTGGGCTGAATTTCTTACTATATTACTTTGGGCTTTATTTGGTTAACATCAAGGCCCATCTACCACTTGTCCACTTAACAGTTTTATAAATCTAATTTTTTATTATTTTTTGATTATATATATAGGTATAAAAAATTTTGGGCCCCCCTCCGAAGTTGGGCCCGAGGCGACCGCCTCGTTGGCCTCATAGAAGTTACGGGCCTGCCGCCGACCCATGAAGTGGTACGCTGACCCTTGAAGTGTCACCACAGACCCGTGAAGTGTTATCACAGACCCATGAAGTGTTCCTACATACCCATGAAGTGGTATTGGGGAACCATGAAGTGTTTCTGAAAAAACTGGGTCCTTAAAACTATGAATTTTCTGACAGGGATCTGAATTCTAGTTGAAACTCAATGGGGCCCTCAAACGTAAATGCCCTTTTTTTATTGGGCCATTTACAATTCAGTCCCTATATTAAGTTTCATTTAGCTTTTAGGACCCTGTCAGAAAATTCTTAGTTTTAAAGACTCGATTTCTGCAGAAACACTTAAGTTTTCTGCTGTACCACTTCACTGTTCATCATTACCACTTCATGTATTTACAGTACCACTTCATGGGTCTACAGTAGAGCTGTCAAAACGGGCTTGGGCCCGCGGGCTCTGAAATTTTAGGCCCGCCTGGAGGCGGGCCTGGGCGGGTAAGCCCGCGGCGGGTGCGGGCTTTGGCGGGGCGGGGCGGGGCGGGCTTACCCGCGGGTAGCCCGCCCGAATAAATAAAAAATTATATTATTTATTATATAATATTACAAATATTAATTAGTACTTAATAACAAAAATAGATTAATACTAAAATTAAATTATATATTTTCCTTCATTTTCTTATTTTTTCCAATTTTATATTATTATTTTTTCTATTTTTTATTATTTTATTTACTTTTTCCTATTTTTTTCTTATTTTATTTTTTAATAGCCCGCCAGGCCCGCTACCCCCCTGGCGGGGCGGGCCTTCATTTCCTAGGCCCGCCAGTAGGCGGGCTTACCCGCCCCCCGGGCTTTCGGCGGGCTACGGGCCGGCCCGCCCCGCCGGCCCGTTTTGACAGTACTAGTCTACAGTATCACTTCATGGGCTACAACACCACTTCATGGATCTACAGTACCACTTCATGGATCTCCGATACCAGTTCATATACACTGCATAACACTTGCGGAAGTTTAGGTCCTTATCTTTAAATTTCATAAAAACCGAGTCCTTAAAACTATGAGTTTTCTGACAGGGGACCGTTTCACTGTTCACCAGTACCACTTCATGGGTCTACAATATCACGTAATAGGCTACAACACCACTTCATGGATCTACAGTACCACTTCATGAATCTCCGATACCAATTCATATACACTGCATAACACTTGCGTAAATTTAGGTCCTTATCTCTAAATTTCATAAAAACCGAGTCTGGGACCGAAACCTAATTTAAAACATGTTTTTGGACTGAACTTAATTTACACTTTTTTATTTGACCCTACTCCTAACTTTTATGTGGTATTAAACTATTTTTAATTTAAACTCAAGAGTTCACTAATATACCGAAAAAAGTTATAGTGCAACATTTTAACACGTGTGTATAGGCCCAACTCAAGGGACTTCAATTAAGGCCCAAAATTGGCCCATTTTAAGGTGCTTTCTCTTCGCGTTGTAAATCGAGAAATCAATTCTCTTTGATTTGTTTTTTCCGTCACCTGAATTTCTGCAGCAGTTCCTGGAATTTTTTTTGGGAAATGAACGAATCAGAAGTTGCATCGATCGCAAAGGCGTCTGAAGAAATCTCGCGGGAGTTTAAGACGCTTGTTGATTCTCAGGATTTGGAGTCTCTCAAGCAAACTCAACACTTCATGTTTGTTGTATCTGTCTTCAATCGATGCCATGTTGTGTTTTTATAGGGAAGCATGATATATTCTCATGTGATGAACCTTTTGTTCAGATTAGGAAGATTGCAGGATAGTAACGCGGTGCTATCGCATTTTAATGATTACTCCGAGAACTGTTTCGCTGAGGTGTCTGCCGAGTTTTCCAAGAACACGCGACTGTTGCGGTCTATGAAATCCGACCTCGATTACATATTTCAGAAGCTCAGGTATGAAAATAGATCTGCTTTAATTGAATGTTCACGTTCGGGTTATATTTTATACTCTCTGCGTCAATTTCGTCTGAGTCTCTTGAATTAGCTTTGTGTCTCTCTCCTCTTGTTGTATAGAAATTGGTGCTGTGCTAAATGATTGCGTTGTCAAAATGGTCTTACTTAATCCGATATATGGTTTCTCTTCACTTCATCGTCAATGAGATGAACATTGTACGGGTAGATGTTAGATAAGATACTCTAAGCAGTCCATCAGCTGCAGCATTTGGTGTATCTGAACGATCAGTAATTGTTCTATCCCCTACAAACTGCTGTTTCGTCATCGAATCTCCGGCTTCTTAGTCTTTCTTATCATGATCTGGCCTCCTGACATGGCTTAAGACATCCTTTATGATCATCGTCTGCTGCACCCATCTTAGTACGTGTTACTAGCAACCTTCCTTCCATTGCAGCTCACTATCGTGCCTCTTTGGTCTAAATGTTAGCTCTGGGTAATTTCTCGACTGCTTTTGTATTACATGATAGAAATTTATGTCAAGCCAGTGTTGAGAGGAGGGAGACATTCATTCACTCATGTTCGTTCAGTGAAATTGGCGCACATATATATATATATATATTTATATACATTTATATATATATATATATACATATATTAATTCATTTGTATGATTCTTATTTTCTAGGAGCATGAAGGCGAAGATCTTGGCTACTTATCCCGACGCTTTTCCAGATGATTCAACTATCGAAGCACTTGATCAAAGACCAGACCTTGAGTTGCCCAGGTGATTCTGATCCTTCACAATCTCATAAACAAAGACATTCCTTTCCTACTCTACTTCAGTATGTCGAAACCTTGGTTTTGTTGCCCTTCAGTGGTTGATGTTAGTCTAATTTACCTGTGATCTTGTCAAAACAAATGCCAAATTGCCTTCTTTCTGCACCCAAACGCTGCCACTTATCCCTCGATTCTCCCCTTCCCACCCACCGTGGACAGTTTTTACACCATTTTTTCCATGGATAACCTCGAAAACAGCTCAAAACATATTAAGGTAACACGAAACAAAGAAACCAAGAACTGATGTACCAACAATCAGCAAAAAGCAAGCAAACACGCTTTACTTCCTTAAAGATCATCTCATCTCCTTTCTTTCCTTCCCTTCCCATGTTTCCCTTTTGCCTTATGCTCAACCTTCTCGCCACCGCAGCTACTTTGTTTACTAACAGATTCCTCGTGTGCATTGCACATCTGAGGCTTCAAACTAAACCCTAACCTCTTCGAAACATTGCCCCAACCCATCCTTCCCTTCCCATTACCACCGCCCAATTTCTCAATCTCTCGCCTCATGCTCGTACACTCCTTTTCGAGCTCGGAAACTCTTATCTTCATGCTGTCCATGCCCACTTTCAAGAACCGATTTTCCCTAACTGGGTCGGCCCCCCCATCTTCCTCGGCGGGCCCCCTCGCGCCACCGCGCCTAACCTGCCTTGACCCATCGAGGTTGTCCGAGACTAAGAAGCAGCTAGCGATCGAAGTCCTAAGCTGTAACTGTTCGAAGAACAAAACTTGGACTATAACCCTCAATGGGAGCCTCTCGTTCTGAGCCGCGTGGGTGCAGGCTTCTAATGACAGCTTCTGACAGTCCATGAGCCGACATAGCTGTTCCTTGTCCGAGTCATCCAGCCATGGATGCGACTGAAAAAGCAAATGGTAATAGAAGAATGGAGAAGATAGCCGTGTAATAACGAAAGGTTAGTTAAATTATATTCTTACCTTGAGATATATATCGATCGCTCGATAGAGCCCATCGTCTAATCCCCGTGCGTTTTCAGGAACAGCAGAAGCAAGGGATTGAAACTTCGGCAGCTTTAAGTTAATGTCAGAAGCAATCTCGGCTAAGTAGCCGTCGACGAGCTTAGCCACGGCGGTTATTGCGCTGAGCTTCGGCGAACCCATCGGTCGACTGTCACGGCTCGACGGTGCAGGTGCGTCGTTGTCGTCCAAAGCCAAGAAATGGTCTAAAATTCGTTGGACACAGTCCACGTCGTACAGAGTCTCCATGGAGTCGGGAAAAAAGTTAGGCATCAAAAGATCGTCGAGGGCCGCCCGATCGAGCTGAAGCCCGATTCTCCTCTCCAAGCTCGACGCGCAAGCTGGCCCGGCCCGAATAATCTTGGCCGTCCTCAGCAGCCCGAATAAGAATCTCGTGGACACTAAGCCATTCTTCACGGGCAGCAAAAGGTTAATCTCTTCTACCAGAACCTTCTGCTCTTCCTCGGTCAGCAGCGTCGTAGTAGTAGTTGACCTGCCCGAAGAATCGGTTGACCCTTTTCGTCTGTTTAGGGCAGGCAAGTATTTCCTCGCATAGTTCTGTAAGGATCCTACGATAACTTCTTGCCTCATCCCATGAGCTTCCATGGCTGAGATCAGTTTCTTGTAAAGGGACAAACTCAGGCCCGATGCATCTTCGAACCACCAGTCAGAGCGGGCCCCATTGCTGAGCCCGTTCCACAGATGGCCCGTCACGGGCCACCCGAATAGGGTCGAGTCGGGCCTGCACGCTATTGAGGCCAGAGAATCGATGCATCTTTGGGGGATTTGAAGCTCTTCGGTGAGTGGCATTACATCACCTTCTTCTCCGCACGTCTGAAGGGCTTTTATGGCGTCTTTCCAATTTTTTAGGACGGTTTGACTTAGAAAGTTTTCGGTCAGCGATATGAGATTGTTCTCTCCGTATTCTTCGGTCATCTCGAGGTGCTGGGAAGCTAAGCGAAGGTGAACGACGTTCGAAGGGGTGAGCTCGAAGTTTTTGGCTCCGTAGCAGAACTTCGAGACGAGTTCGAAGGTTTTGGGTCCGCCTGGGAAGTTGGGGAGGTTTATTGTTGTTACGGCTTCTTCTGAGGATGACGAGTTGTCTCTTATGAGCTTCTCCATAACTCCACTCCTTGAAGACAAGGGAAACTGCCATAGACAAACATAAGTTTCAGCTTTCAAGAGATATGTTTAGACATCTGAGTAAAAACGCAGAAAAATACCTTGTGAAGATGGAAGGACATTTCCTCGACTTCGACAATGACGTCACTTGGGAGGCCGATGGCGCAGAACCTGAGAGAGAGAGAGAGAGAGAGAGAGAGAGAGAGAGATTAGGTAAACTTTATTTTGGACGAAAAGAAGAAATAGCAGCAATCTCAGGCCATTCAGTATCAAAGCTCAGAAAGGTGGAAACATACCATGCCTGGCCTTGTCTCTGAAATGCATCAGCTTTGGCTCCCAACTTCACACAAGCCATTGTCAGCAGCGTAATAAACCAACTAAAACAAAGATGATGTCTTGAATTTCAACACACTCTAAGCCCAAAACCAAGAAATTATGAAAAACTTAAAGATGCTCGTCATAAACGATCTGAGCTTCCTCAAAAGCATCGAACGTGGCATTTCTAATCAGTTCTTTCCTTGAGAATCCCGAAAATTGACGAGGATGCACGAAGGCTGCACAAGCTAAAACCAAACCCCAAAGAGCTATTTTTCTTCCTATTTTTCTGTAGTTGAAAACCACCCCTCTAGAGGTTATTAAGGCCCATACGAGTACGACAAACAACTGACCGCAATATCTCACTCACTAGTCACTACAGATCACGATGCAATTGGGGAAATATATATAATCATTTTCATTGCATATATATATATATAGGAATTTTGTGGTGCTCACAACCTTATGTGGGCACCTGTTGATGTGGCACCGATTCGTGCCACATCAACATCCCACATCGACATATAAGATTATAACGTCTTAATTAACACCTTATAGGATCCATTAATCGACATTTTCGGATGCTGATATGACATATTGTACGCGATATATTTCGTTGACAGAAAAAATTTATGTAAGGCGTCGATATGTCAAATCAGCGTCCGAATGTCGATTAATGGATCCTATAAGGTGTTAATTAAGATGTTATAATCTTATATGTCGATGTGGGATTGATGTGGCACGAATCGATGCCACATCAACAGGTGCTCACATAAGGTGAGCACCATAAAATTCCTCTCTATATATATATATATAGTAAGACCCCTAATTTATTTATGTCAACCCTCCAAGATAAACAACTACGAACTACCCATTTGTCAGTCCTGACACATTACCCATTCTTTTAATCAGATTCTACAAGTTTAACCCTAAAAAATATAGATCTTTAGTACATATTTTTCTCTGTTGCTAATTGCTATTTTAATGAGGTATTCACCAACCGCTCTACATACGAGCAATTAATGCTCGCTGTGAAACACGTGGGGTCCCTTCAGCTTCAAACATGCTCCTTTGCGTAGAGATTCTAACATCTTTTTGAAACAATAGTTTAAGGCAGTTTTATGATGCATTTACTGTAATTAAAAATTCTACCAATAGGAAGTGTCATTAATTATTTGCAATCTGAAAGTAACACCCATCAGTATTCCAGCAAACCCATGTGGACACGTTGTATTCTTTTAGTGCTTTATGATTCTTTATTCATCTCTCTAAGTGGATCTTTGTTATTTTCCTTTTACTATTATACTAATTGGACATTTTTAATGTTTTCGTTTATGTATTGCGAAAATAAGTAAAACATATATCTACTTATTATTACATTTCAAGAGAGGCTTATTGTTTTTATTTATATGATTGGTGACATTATTAGCGAAGTTTGGGTAATACATAATTATTGAACTACATTATTTTCGGGTACGTGTGCTATTGAGGCGAGGCCAGAAGTTGCCGTTTCTTTACTACGTTACAGTACCAATAATGAGAAACCACTATAATGTCGTAATAAATGGGTAAAGATTATGTAACAATAATACCATTCTAGTTACGGAATTTTTTAATTAACAATCGAATAATTATGCCTTAAACAAGATCGTAAATCAGGACCATTAAATAGAGCTCTCCAATAGTTAGTCCACGACATGATGTATATTACATACTTTGCATGTTCCTTCATGCATGAGCCGACCCGACCCTAGCCGACTCGTTTTATTTATTTTCTGAATACATTATTCAAAGTGGACAACACTGAACAGAGTTGAAGGCACAAAAGTCACTTATTTGTTCCTTTCTTATTTTTTTTGTAAATGGTGTTAAAAACTCGTCGCACATGCTTGTAGATTATTTCAAATTCATTACTCTAATTATGATTCATCATCATAATATTCTAATACATTCCCACTCTGTTGCCCATTTCTTCCCAACCTGCTAACCTCAGCAAGCCCTGCAAAATACAAAATGGATCATAGATTATTATATATATGCAAATATTATCATGAAACAGTGACGTCACTTTCACATCACCTTCGATCACTTTATAAAACGCCGACCACCATCGCTGCCTCGGCACCTCCGATTCGCAAAGCGCCACCTCGACGTCTCCGTCGTATTTTCCCGCCAAAACCTCGCGTAGGATTACTACCGCATCCTTTACCTTTTTTACGATGTTTTCCTCGGTAATATACCCACGCTCGATAACTCTCAGCTCGGACGAAAGAGCATTCCATTGCGAGGACATTAGCCACCTCACTTCGTCGCCTTCGACGCTGCGCATCATCGTCGTCGTCCTACTATTTTTGCGCTTGTTGCCGTTTTCTAACACTAAGCTGCGCAAGTGCTGAGAGCTCGCCTTTCCCGTGCTCTCCACCATCTTCGAGAAGGCGCTTGCGCCGTCGTCGAGGAGATTTTCAGGCATGTCGTACTCAACCACCTGGTAAAGGATTTCTTTCTGAGAAAACGTCTTCGACCCAAAGTTCCTTTAGAAAATATATGGCCTCGTTGACAACACTTTTCAGTCAGCAATCTTAAAATTTAAGGGTATTTTCGTCATTTTACAGAGCAGCCTCCTGCTGTATAAAGGGGGTACAGTTCACGAGACCCCTTATACATAGCATGGGACCCACAAAAATTTGTTGTAATAAGGACTCGAAGTCTGCGATCACCTTCGACGCTCTAACTTAGGCCCGAGAAAAGGCTAATATGGTTTTTTTCTTAATACCTGACCAGAGTCAAGAACGAGTATCCGATCACTGTCGATGATAGTGTTGAGGCGATGGGCGATGGTGAGCATAGTGCAAGATTTGAACTCCTTTCTGATCGTCTTTTGGATCAGCGCGTCCGTTCGAACATCTACGGCGGCAGTCGCTTCGTCGAGCACCAAAATCTTCGACCTACGGAGCAAAGCCCGAGCCAGGCTCAGCAGCTGCCTTTGCCCCACGCTAAAATTCTCACCACCTTCCATAACCTTAATATATATACGTCGGATTCGTTAGAAATTTTTCCTTTTTTTTTCCCTTGCAATCATATTATCAGACAAGCAGGAAAATCCTTAGTCGCCATACCTCAGCATCCAGCCGAGGCCATTTCTGCTGATGAAGTCCTTCAGATGCGCACGCTCGAGCGCTTCCCACATCTCGGCATCGCCGTGCTCGCCAAAAGGGTTGAGATTGAAACGAACCGTACCTATAGAAATAAGCAAGTTTAGAGGCTTAAGCTGCTATATACATATATCCGTGTGTATGGAAAGCCTCAGAGAAAGGAGTTCATACCTGAGAAAAGAACGGGCGACTGAGGTATTATGCTAAGACCTTACGCAGATCCCTCAACCCTAATTTCGAAACATCCAAACCATCGATTAAATTTTCCCCCACTCGATCTCCACGATTCGAAACAAAGCGTTGATCACGCTAGATTTTCCCGCGCCCGTCCTCCCAACTACGCCCACCTTGTGGTGCGGCTGAACGGCGAAGCTCAGCCCCTTGAGCACGCAAGGAAGGCCCGGCCTGTACCTCAAGCAAACGCCTTCGAACTCGATTAGCCCCAACGCGGGCCAGCCCGGCGGCGGGGCCCGCTCAGCCTCGACCACGTCGGGCGCTTCGCAAGGAAGGTCAACGTAGGTCCCCACACGCTCGACAGCATTGAGGCTGTTTTCGGCCCGACTTGCCTGCCTAAGGGCGTTGCTGAGCAAGTTTGTGATGTTCAACGAGTAGCTCAAAAGCAAGCCCATGGTGGACGCAAATGCCACCTGATTCTCGGCCCTTTGGTTCTGCATCACTGCAAAGGTCGCCGTGAGCCATATCATGACTCCTCCTAAGGTTTCGAGCCTTATCGTGAGCCATCGGTTCGAGCTTACGTTGGCCAGCGTGAACCTCACGTTGTTGTCCATGGACTTTCCATTGATGTGGGCCATTCTGTCGTACGCTTTATAAGCACGAATCGTTGACAGCCCGTTTAGGGCTTCGCCGAACTGTGCATATACGGGCGAGCGAGTTATCGAATCCAGGCGTTTCACTTCCCGGGACGTGCTCTACAGACAATATAATATTACATCCGTCAAAAAAATAAAAAATTTATAATTCATTGCATATGAGAATTTTCATGGGGATAGAGAACATACCTGGTAATAGAGATAGGCAGCGTAGAACAAGATGAGTAGGGGCATTATGGCCCATAGAGAGACCATGCTCACAGTACCTATGAGCACGAAAGTAGACAGCAGCTGCCAAAACTGGCCGAGGAACATATTGAGGAAATTCGCCACGTTTCGATCTATGTCGCCGAGGTCTTTAGCGAATCTGTTTATTACACGTCCCAAAGGGTTCGTATGGAAGAACACCATGGGAGCTTTCAGTATGGCTTTCAGCATCGTGTCGTGGAGCCTTCTAGAAGCATTGAGGCTCGATAGGATTAGCCAGAAAGAATTTGTAAGAGTAACGAGCACCTGCATATAGCGTTGACATGATGTCTACGTTAAATTGGAAAAAGAAAGAAAACGATTAAAATATTCCTAGCACACACAGTATAGCACCTGGCCAAAGGACAGTAGTGCATAAACAAGAATGTAAAAACCAGCATTTGAACTCGTCGATGCGCTGTGTTTTGTCCATACGCTCAGCCACGTACTACTTGAAACACGAAGGACTTCGGTTAACGTGTAACACGCTAACAATGTCATTACAACCCACAAGCCGCCTAATGCTTGCTTATACCTGCAAAAGATGGCAGATGAAAGAGATTGAAGTAAGAACTAATGGAACCAATCTACGCAGAAATGAAAAAGGGGACGATATGGGCCGTCACTCGCCTCATTAAAACGCTCCAGCTTACTACTTCCAGTTTCTCTTTCTTCTTGTCTGATTAAGACAGATTTGGCTTGCTTTCCTTTACGGATCAAGTTTGCATCTTCTGATACCTCGTTTGAGTCCTCAATAGGAGCATCTACGTATGATTCCTTGGACGTGTTCGTCGCCGTTTCTCCATTTGTGTGTGTTTTCTTCCATTTTTCCAGCGTTTTCCATTAGTTTCTTGAAAATAGTAGCGTTCGCAGAGAGCTCCTCGAAGGTACCCTCCTCTTTTACTTTGCCCTCTGAGACGACGATAATTCTATCCACGTGGGGAAGAAAATGCAACTGATTCTGACGAGGACACGAGTTTTCCCTGCTAGTGCCTCCTTAATGCAGCTGTAAAAAACCTGTTCAATTTTTACCATTTCGTCAAGCAGAAAAAAGGGTATAATTTTTACGTGACAGAGTACTTTTGGACACTGAAATCACATACTTAGACAACTGACAAAGTAAGTACCTGTCGAGCAACATGTGCATCTAAAGCACTTAAAGGGTCATCGAAAACATAGACATCAGAGTTCGAATACACGGCCCTCGCCATCGATACTCGTTGCTTTTGTCCTCCGCTGATGTTTACTCCTCTTTCACCAATCTCAGTAAGATCACGACCCTATAGAGGAACATGGAACGAAGAAAAAAGCTCATTTAAATACAAATCATAAGAGAATACGTTACGCCAAATAAATATATGAGACACTTAACAGGAAGCAAATCGAGTCATGCCGCATCGCAGTCACGTCTATGGCCTTCCAATATCTCTCAGGTTCGAAACGTGATCCAAACAATATGTTCTCGCGAACCTGTATGTTAAAAAAATAAGGAATAAAAACATTTCCCTGGCCATGGCCATCTTCTAACACAGACAATTCTATAAAGCTCACCGTAGCATTAAAGATCCATGATGTTTGAGGAACGTAAGCAACAGATCCTCTTATTACACGAACACTAACATCTCCCAAAGTAGGAATCTCGCCAAGCATTGCTGAAACTAATGATGTTTTTCCTTCTCCAGTGCCACCAACTACTGCAACTAAGCTCCCTACTGATATATCCAAATTAATGTGGATAAAGTTGGTGTTTCAGCCTGTAATACGGTCAACAAGATTTTTTTAGTTTCGCAACATCTTGATTTTTTGCCGTAATTTCTATTTAGAATATTACCTGAGAGTCCCATGAAAATGATCCATTCTTGATTGAGATAGCTGGAAGCGTTGGTTCGAGGGGAGGATTAGGTAATAGGAGTCTTTCTTCGCGAGTAATAACTCTTCTAATCGCTGTAGTGATACATTAGCGTTGACAACCTGGAAAAGATGCACAACCCCATGTCAGAATCTTACAGAAATTACATACTCTGTGGGATTTTAGCATTCGAGAAAGACGTAACATGTAACGAATGATGTGTAACGAACCTGTGTGATCAGATTCGGTAGCATATTAAGGGGTTGTCTCAGAACAGAAAATAAAGAAAGTGAAGTAAAAGCTCGTGAAGGTGTCAGATCTCCTCCAAGCAACGTGAATGCCCCGAAAGAGACCACCGTCACCACAACAGGGATACTGTTCAATATGAACGTATTGCACTGCAAAAACAAAAAACAAAATTAATAACGAAAAGGGTAAGAAAACAGGCTTTGTATCTGTTTTCAACTTAGAAATCAGTCAGATAGTTACCGCTGACAGCAGTTGTGATTTCTTGAACCATGCTAGTTCATCATTTCTCATGGTTTGAACTTTAGATTTGAAGCTCTCTTCCCATGCATAATATCTGTTGTCGGTCCCATTAAGTAGCTTAGGAAAATACCATTAAACACATATTCATAAAATTGGATGTTACCAAAATGATTACGTACTTTACAGTGTCCATTGCAGCTAAAATTTCGTTCATTAGTCCGACTCTCTTGTCAGTACGAAGTAATCCCTCCTTGGATAGTCTTCTCATCTTGCTAATTATAAACGTCTGCATTTGGTCAAATGTAGTGTTAACTAAGTTTCAACTGTGTGACATGAGTAGGAACATATTAATAACTTGACCATGGCAAAGCATATTACCTGGAGAGGGAACATAAGAACTAACATAAGAGCGCCAAGCAGTGAAGCTACGCCTAACTGCTGGTAAAGAAGAGCCATCGCCATGACATTCGAAACGGTGAAGACCATAAACCATGTAGTTGTTGGCATATTTGCTGAACAACAACATACAGTTGAATATTATCTTAGTTAGCATAAAATTAGCTAAAAGAGTTTGAAAGAGAGAACGAAATTAATAATCGACATCTTCCGAATACCTGAAGTGCATTTGCATCAGTTGTCATCATATTTGTTATTTTTCCAGAGGGAAACTTCTTACGACTTTCGTGCGTTAGCCTCAGTGTTTTACGAAAGATGGCAGCCACCTAGAAAGCAATTTTACAAATGATTTTGCCCAGTCAATGATAATGGTTGGGAGCAACCTCGAATAAGATAAATAAATTTCGAAACATCGATCGATTCGTAACATAATAACTGATATCGGAATATTGATGGAAATTACCAGAGTGGCTCTTAGTCTGAAACCAACACGCATGACATTCTGAAAGTATTGAGCCTCACAAAGCACTCCTAGTGACTGCAATATTCAGGAGTTTCATATCGACAAAAATGTGTGCGTGATATATACATATATATACACACAGAGAGAGAGAGAGAGAGAGAGAGAGAGAGAGAGAGAGAGGAGAGAGAGAGAGAGAGCATACCACGCTGAATAAGATGGACAGTGCATAGACGTAACCAATCCAAGCCGAATCACCACTTTCCAGTGACTGTAAGAAATAATGAACGGATTGCAAAAGCAAAAACAGTTCACTAAACTCTGAATGATTGATGCCCACCTACGAAGTGCTTATCTAAAGTTTCTTCGGATAATCGAATAACGTACCATTCAGAAATGCAAGTGTTAGGCACTTGCTATTGATATTTATGATTCTTTTACAGTGAATATATTGATAGGATTAGATTAGATGGTAAACCTTTAGAAGATGGTTCAGTAGCACGGGTCCTGAGAGCTGTGCGAGATCGTTTCCGATCTGCGAGTTGTTTCAGCGACAGAACAAAACAAATTAACTATGAATAAAACAATGTCAAATTCGACACCATATCTCAGTTATTCAAGAAAAAAGAAACCAATTGTTCTATACCTTGAAGAATCCTCCAAACCAGAACCTGCAAATAGATAATAAGGTGAAGATGGTCACAGAATTGTAGAATGCATTTATGATTTTGTAAACGAATATTAGTTCTGAGATCCCACACCTCCCTCCAAGGCTGCGGTTCAAAGCACGCAAAAGCCATGGCTTTTCTCGTTTAGATTCTCCTTCCCATGATTTCTGAAATCTGAAAGAAAAGTGAAAGTACTAGTCAGCACATCTGATTAAGCAGCTTATTTCATGCATGCATATGATTCATATCATCAAAGAGTTTGGTACAAACTTTTTAATCAATGTATCCGTCAGATCCCACGAATCTAACTTCCAAACGTCCTTTTCTGATATTGGCTTTTCGTAGCCTTGACGCATCAATGGAGTCATCCAGTCGAAATAAATCCCTATCAGCAGATGATCACGATATTTGTAAGCAATAGTTAAAAGTATATTGCTACAAAGAAAACACTAGTTGGGTGAAGCATAATAAGAAATATTTCGAGGGATTCGATGGAAGGAGCAAATTGTAGTAGTGTCAAAACTTCACTGGAAAATATATTGGCATATCTCTCAGGACAAACATCCTCTATCAGAAGCCTTTCGTGTTTGGGCCATCATCTGAACCACTCGGCAGAGGTATGTAGCCCGGGTACAAATCCAAACTCGGAATGTAGAATGTAAGGCAAATCGCAAACAAAACCTGCATCGTGGCCATTTATTACCATAAATTTTGGGACATTTGCAATGTATATGTAAGTTTTTTCTTCAACGCTCAATGAGATACGAAAATTACCTGGAGAAGACTGAAATGATGCATAAGTACAGTATAGACCTGCAAAACGAGTGCACTAGTAAATCATAAGCAAGAAACAAGAGAAATCGAGGAGATTACTGTCCAGTAAAATATTCTGGGAATAAAAACTTGGGCTTAACAGTGGTATTTGCAGAAAACAGAGTTGGTATGGAACCACACAATGCTTTATGCAGAACACATGGCGCTGCTCAGAAATTTGAAAGTTATGAGCTTCGTAAGAGGTTATACCTGGGATAGAAATCCTTCAGTGGGAAGATGAAATTGAGAACAACTGCATCTCCAACTAACACATACAGCAATCCGAATCTTATGTACCACCTAAACTCTTTCACGTAGATTTTGGTTTCCATAAGCAGCAAAGAATCATGGAACACCACGACATGAGCTCAATCCCCAGATGAACAATCTGCGAAGGTAGGTAACATCCATTTCAAAATCAAATTACAGAAAATCGTAATGGGGGAAGCGAAAAAAAAAAAAAAACGGGCATTATCGATGTGTCACCTCGAAAGGAGCCAGGCCCGTGTCTTTATCCAAGTCAAAGATCGATACTCCCATGACCAATCTAAGAAATGGTTCAGCAGCACAGAGAATGGATAGAGCAACTAATGCATAGTTGAATAGTTTTGATCTCAAGCAGAATCTTTTTATCTTCGGGTTAGTCTTGATCAGCCATAATCTGTACAAGCAAAGCTTAAGAGGAAATATGTGACGCATTTCCCACAACAGAGCCAATTGCACAAGGTGTATAGGCGCCAAAAGCGCTGTCTGTTTCTCGAGCCCAAACACCGTTAGCCACTGGGCGGCAAAACCATTTCAAGGGCTCAAATCCCATGTTTTTCTAGTTTGCAAAATCAATGAGATTTTGAGGCTCGCTTTTTTTTTTTTTTCCTTCCTCAGGTGTTTGTATTCCTGCATGAAGCACGCTCAAGGTAAAAGTCAATCATCAATAGCATGAATAAGAATTTGAAGAGAAAAGGATTGTTATAACAACAGTCAAGACAATTATCAAATACCTCGCATGCATGAAACAGAACTGAGTGATTTTGAATTTTGTTCGAACCACCAGTTCTTGAGCTTTCCAATCACTTCAAGAACCAAAGTCAATTTATAAACAAATAAATGCGGTCAGTAAACTGAGTCAGAGAATCAAGAAAAAAAACCGCAGGACTGAAAAACAAATGGACACAGACAAAGTAAGTGTAAGATAGAAGCGTCATGCTTACGACATTCCGTATCAGTCCAAGAAAAAGCTCACCTTTTATTTTTCTTGAATCAGAAAAAAAGAAAATCAGATAACCCAAAACAATGCCTCAATCGTTGAAGTTAGATACGATAGAATGAACGCCGATATAATAGTAATTCCTTCAAGCTCAAAGAATGATCAACGAAAGCGATATAAGCTATCAGTAGCTTCTTTTTTCATTATGAAGTGTGTCAAGTCAAACCATTTTCTCATGCTTGTTGACTCCGATGGCACGGCTATGGCACGTCAACATTTTATACAATGACGTAACCTCATACGTCAACAGAACTACAATCAAAAAAATCCTAACCACACATATTGCACTTTTGCTTGTGGTTGGGTTGGGATTAAATTGGCTTATTTGGATTTGGATTGGTATTTGAATTTAAATCCGTGATTTGAAATTTATGAATTCTGAAATCCAAATTTTAAATACAAATCCACCGTTTTGGCAAATGTTTATAATTTCGGAAATCCGAATTCAAATGTGCTCGAGCTCTCGGCCGGCTTGAGCCATCGGTCTCGGCTCGAGCTGGCTCACCGAGTTCGCGAGCCACTTGACCTCATCGGTCGTCGAGTTCGCAAGCCGGCTCGACTCTCGGTCGTCGAGCTCGCGAGTTGACTGACTCATGTCGTCGAGCTCGTTCGGCCGACTCGACTCGTCGTATCGTCGAGCTCGCCGGTCGGCTCGACTCATTGTTTGTCAATAAATAATAATCATAGTAATATAATAATATTATTTTATTATTATATTTATTTAAAGAAATAATCCGACAAGATTATGGTATTTCGAAAACGGACCGTTTCCGTCGATTTCAAATCCATCAAAGACAAGCGCTCGGATTCTCCTCGAATTTGGATGAAATCGAAATCCAAATCCGAGCGTTGCCAAACGCGTGATTTGATGAAATTCGGATTTCAGCAAATCGAAATCCCCAATCCAAACGTAGCATATGTAATACATATACCATCCCACAAGTTCGTATGTAGTCTTCCTTTTTCTTCTTCAAGTTTTTACTCGAGTCTAAATAGAGAAAAATGGAAGTTTTGTTCTTAGTCTAGGAATAGGTTCTAATCTAAACTAAGATAATGATGAATTCGAAGACATATTGGTCATTCAGATTATCACATTGGAACCCAAGCAGACTATATAAGCTCCTATTTGAACTTAGTCTGCGAAGAACTAAATGACATTTTGCAGAAATAACTGGCAAAATAAGGGGTTTTAAATTACATAAGCTGACATTTATTACACATAACCAAGTGCCTCCTCTTTCTCAAGCAAGGCAGTTCTGTGGACACAGTTCCACTTCAAGAAGGAGAACCATATTTGATTCCCAGAAGTTAAAATCACAGCTCAAAACTCATATAACACTACCACAAAAGCCTACTACATGTCAATTTGATCCCAATTAATGGTTCTATCTTCAAATCCCTCGCCTTCATGAAGCTTATTTCGATTAAGCCTTCATAACAGCAAGACCTGAAAAAAAAAACGAAAAAAAAGCGTATTCATCTATACTGTCGTAACAACGCAAATCCGCATGCAATGATTTCAAACTGTTTTGAGTCTATACCTTCGATCATCTTGTACAGAGACGACCACCAACGATCCCCAGGCACGCTATGCCTCTCGAGGTCTTCCTCGATCTCTTTGTTGTGCTTACCTTCCAAAACGTCCTTGAGAGTTATTACGGCGTCCCTCGTCTTCCTCAGCACGCTGCTACTGCTGCCTTCTTCTCCTCCATCGCCGTAGGCGTCTAAGCGCACCAATCGTTCTGCGAAGAAGTGGGCTGACGGCCAACGCAAACTGAGCCGCGGCCGCCCACCGAGACGAGGCGAGCCATCTCCTGTGCTGCTGCTGCCGGGATTTGCTGCTCGTCGATCTCATCGTGTTTTCCTCCGTCTCTGACTACTAAGCCGCGGAGGTACTCTGCGTTCGCTGCGCCCGTGCTTTGAACCATCTTGGAGAATGCACTTTCTTGGTTTGCAGGAGCGTTTCTGGGGTGTCGTACTCTACTATCTGCAAAGACGGTATTTTTGTGTTCTTTTCCGAAAAATTAAAAGGCGAAACGAATGGTTCAAGAATGCCGATGTGATTTTAAAAAACACATGTAAAACTCCGTGCAATATATGATTGAAAGAGGCCCCAGTTGGTTTTTGGATGGGACCAGCATTTAATACGGTACTGGAGTTTAAGCCCTATGGTTTGTGCCGAGTTCAAATCCTCAGCACACCATAATAGAAAAATGCCCGTGTAAGACACCGTTCATGTTTAAATGACCACTCCACCTAAAAGCTTAAGCTTGAAGGAGTGTTTAATATGTATTTTATTTTCCAACACGCCCCCTCACGCCTAGGCTGAATCCTATGTTATGTAGCCTTAGACGTGTAATTTTAGATTATGTTTATATCCATTTGCATAACATAGGTAGTGTAACATTGTTATCAATGCTATCCGTAAAACTATTATGGAACAACGGCTCATACCTGGCCAGCATCGAGGAGAAGGACTCGGTCGCAATCGATGATAGTATTCAAACGGTGAGCGATTATCAGCATCGTGCACGTCTGAACTCCTCGCGAATGGTCTTCTGTATGAGGGCATCCGTTCTAACATCCACGGCCGCCGTCGCTTCGTCGAGCACCAAAATCTTCGACCTTCGAAGCAACGCTCGGGAGAGACTCAACAGCTGTCGCTGCCCTACGCTGAAGTTTCTCCCCCGCTTCCGAAACCTGATATCGAAGGGCATTTACGTCTTTTCACACTATGGGGCGCATATTTATTAGCTACAGATAACATTACCTCGGCGTCGAGTCCCAAAGAGAGCCTCCTAACCACATCTTTCAGATGGGCCCTCTCCAACGCCTCCCACAAATCAGCGTCGTTGTGCTCATTGAAAGGGTCAAGATTGAACCTAATGGTCCCTGCCCAAAAGCAAAAACGAAAAACAAAATCGATCACATTTCACCTAATTTATGCACCCATGGATATAAATACCGAGCCGAGCCCCAACCTGAGAAAAGAACGGGCGCCTGGGTATAATCCCGAGAACCTTCCTAAGATCCTTGAGCCCAACTTGGAAATATCACAGCCGTCGATCAAAATCCTTCCCCTCTCAAGCTCAACGATCCTAAACAGGAGTTGAGCATGCTCGACTTTCCCCCCCCGTCCTGCCCACGATCCCCACCTTATCGCTCGGATACACCGTAAAGCTTATCCCGTGAAGGACGGGCGGCAGCTCGGGCCTGTACCTCATCACAACCTCCTCGAACCTTATCGAGCCCTCCGCGGGCCATCCCGGAGGCGGGCGGATGCCCTCCACGACGGGCTTGCCCTCGGCGGGCAGCTCTATGTAGGTCCCCACTCGCTCCACGGCGTTGAAGCTGTTCTCTGCCACGCTGGCGACCCTCAGAACGCCGGTCAGTAGGCTGGTGATGTTTAGTGCGTAGCTGAGGAGAAGGCCCATGGTCGAGGCGAACGACTCCTGGTTCTCGGCTCGGCTGTTCTCTGCAGAACGGCGAAAGTCGCCGTGAGCCATATCATGAGCCCGCCCACCGTCTCGAGGCGGATGGCGAGCCAGCGGTTCCCGGACATGTTCACGAGGGTGAACCGTATGTTGTTGTCCATGGAGTTGCCGTTGATGGTAGACATTCGATCGTACGCCTTGTAGGCGCGTATTGTGGGTAGGCCGTTTGAGGGCTTCCCCGAATTGGGCGTACACAGGCGAGCGGGTCACGGAGTCTAACCGCTTCACTTCTCGGGCCGTGCTCTGCAAATAAAAAAACGCTAGATCGCATTAGGAATCTAATGTACCTACTTATTGTTGAATGACCAGTTGCCTAAAAGTTTAAGCTTGAAGGGACTCTATCATAATTTTAATATTACTTCCAACGTGCTCCCTCACGTCTAGGCTGATTTTTTCTTATGTAGCCTTAGACGTGAAAATCTTCACATATGGCGATAATAAGGATTTGTACACATGACCTCTAGGCCTTAGCTCTGATACCATGTTGAATGAATACTTTGCCTAAAAGTGTAAGCTTGAAGGGAGTGTATCATACTTAAATTTATCTTTCCAACACTTACATATAAATCAAGGAGAATGAGTCCAAATTCCAATACGGATGGATATGTTAGTTAAAAACGAATTCGAGCTTTGCTTGTATTGTTTAGTCTAAGAATTAATAGTAGAAGGAAAACGGGGACTAGGATTTACCTGGTAATATAGATAGGCAAAGTAGAACAAGACTAGGAGAGGCATGATGGCCCACAAAGACATGGTGCTCACGATCCCAATGAGGACGAAAGTCGACGTAATCTGAAAGATTTGATTCAAGAACATGCTCGCGAAAGGAGCGACGTTTCGATCGATGTCGCCCGTGTCTTTGGCGAACCTATTAATGATGCGCCCGAGCGGGTTTGTATGGAAGAACACCATTGGAGCCCTAAGGATTGAGTTAAGCATCTCACTGTGTAGTCTTCTAGCCGCATAAAGGCTCGACGTTATCAACCAAAACGAATTCGCTAGAGTCACAGAACCTGAAAATTCGGGGAATTTAAAGCTATCGATAAGATATCATAAGGCTTGGCGATTCATAATAACTGGGAATATTACTTACTTGACCGAATGAGAGCAGTGAATAGACAGCATTGTAAAACATAGGCCCTGTTTAGTCGAACGGCTGCCTTGATCAGTCCAATAACTCAGCCACGTACTGCTCGAAACTCGCAAGCTTTCGATCATTACGTAGAACAAGCAACAGAACCATTACCACCCATGCACCGCCCAAAGCATTCTTGTACCTGCAGCAGTTTCCGTTGTAAGTATATTCATGCAAAAGATGAGTTTATGCATTGAATGAAGCGTTTATTGTACCTCATCAGAACGTGCCAGCTAACGACGCCGGTCTCACGTTCCTCTTGCTTGATCAGAACTGACTTGCCTTCGTCCTTCTTCTTCTTCTGATCATCTTTGGAAACCTCGCCGTTCAACCGTTAGCAATGGGCTAGGAGTTCCATCTTCGAGTATTTTTTCAGCTTCTTCCTTCTCTTCTTCGTATTCTTCCATTTTCCCAGCATTCTCCATCAGTTTCTGGAAAAGCACGCCGTTGTTCGAAAGCTCGTCGAACGTTCCTTCCTCCTTAACCATACCATCGTGCACCAAGAATTTTATCCACTTGAGATAGAAAATGCAGCTGGTTTGTCACGAGAACCCTTGTTTCCCTCTCAATTCTCCTTTGATGCACTTTTCAAAGACCTACAGGGGATGGAGACGAAAAAACGGTGGGCCATCTTATTGCCAATGTTGAAGGTTTTTAATATTTTGACGAGCACGAACAAGTTCAGGGTTGCTTTCAATTTTGCATTTTAATTACATCACGGTATACTTACATGGCGTCCAACATGAGCATCGAGGGCGCTAAGAGGGTCATCGAATATATAAACATCTGAATCAGAATAAACAGCTCTAGCCATCGAAACTCTCTGCTTTTGCCCTCCGCTGATGTTCACACCCACGCTCCCCAATTTCAGTGAGATCGCCACCCTAACCAAATTTTCAAACATTTGGCGAAAACTATCTGAAAAATCAGCGAATGCATAGCTAAGCGTAGCATTATTCTTACAGGCAATACTTCAAGGTCATGCTGAAGCGAAGTCACGTCTATTGCCTTCTCATACTTGGCACGCTCGAACGGCGAACCAAACATATATTGTCACGAACCTAATCAGCACGAATAATAAAATCCATATAAAAAAAGAGTACGTAAAGAAAGCATTTTCCTTTCATATTTTACACTTACGGTTGCATTGAAGATCCAAGAAATCTGAGATACGTAGGCGACTTTTCCTCTTGATAACAACGGTAAATCTGAAACGGGGCAGCTCGCCCAACATAGCTGATACAAGCGATGTCTTACCTTCGCCAGTACTGCCCACAATAGCCACTAAGCTCCCAATAGGCACGTCCAAGTTAACATTCGACAATGTACCGTTCCGCCTATAGAATTATAAGTACTTTTCAGCAAAGTTAAGAGGAAAATACTTGAAAGTTGAAATAACGTAACAAGGCACAAAAGAGAACCTTTGAGTCCCAAGAAAAATTGCCGTTCTTGATTGAGATCGCTGGTAATTTCGGGTCGAGAGGTGGGTTGGGCAAAAGAATGCGATCCTCGGCCAAGAGAAGTTCCTCGAGACGTTTCAAAGAAACGTTTGCATTAACAACCTGGAAAATACTAAGTCCTTTGCAATATCAAAGTCCTTTTGCTTGTAATAAGATACATGGACTGATGACATACCTGAGTTATTATGTTGGGAAGCATGAAGAGTGGGACCTGAGGACAGCAAAAGCGAAAGAGACGTAAAGCTCGTGCGGGCGTGAGATCTCCTCCGAGTAAAGTGAACACCCCAAACGAAACCACAATCACCACGACTGGATACTGTTGAGTATGAAGCTGTTCAACTGTAGTTACAGAAAAAAAGAGATTTGAAGAAGTGATAAAGGGATGAGACTTATAAGTTAAAAGAGAGAGAGGGAGAGAGAGAGAGAGGGAGAGAGAGGAGAGAGAGATCTTACAGATCCAGCAGCTGGGCACTACGATACCAAGCAGTTCGTCGTTTCGAATGGTCTGAACCTTGGATTGAAAACTGTCTTCCCATGCATAACACCTGGCGTGCATTTTCGCCACTTTTAAAGAATGCTCGTGGAGGCAAATAAGAAAGAGATCTTATCAAACTTACTTGACTGTGTCCCATAGCAGCCAAGATCTCATTCATGAGGCCGATTCTCCTGTCTGTACGCTGCAATCCTTCTCTCAGTCAGCTTTTGCATCCTACTGATTATAAGGGTCTGTCGAGGAAATTCGCATTTACAATTGTTAGGTATTGTTCACATCAAATATTTATAAGTGGGGAATTTTTGTGTTAAGCATAATAGTACAGTACTTGTATGGGAAGAGAAGTGCAAGCATAAGTGCCCCAAGGAGTGAAGCGACGCCGAGCTGCTGATAGAGAAGAATCAGAGCGAATAACGATACGAAAGGAGCCGACCCAGAGTGTGCAATGACTGGCAAATTTGCTGCAAAATCCATAAACTAGAGTCAATACATACAATATATATGTATATATCCCCTCAAAAAGGATGCTTCACATATGCATTCGTTCAACTTATATATTTTTACCCACTTTGAATGCAAGTAAAGTGAGAACATCAAGTATGTACCTGAAGAGCTTCGGAATCATGGTCATAATTTGTAATTTTCCGCGGTGGCAAACATTTTTCGGCTTTCATGAGTCAGTCTGAGAGTTTTTCGGAAAACTGCAGCAAACCTAAAAACATGTGTGCGGCTTTTTAGCAGAAAAATACCGGGGATCATCAACCCTTAAAATCATTGAAAAATCAATTTCCCTCACAGACTAAAATCAGAATTCACAGCATGTTTTAAATAATTTGCATACCAGAGTTGACCTCAGTCGATACCCACACGCATCACATTTTTGAAAATACTGAGCTTCACATAACACGCCGAGCACCTGAAGGACAGAGAAGTTTTATTACACACCGATTGTGACAGGCTTTAAACCAACAAATGAAGAAAGGATGGAACTATAAATATCAAATTAAGTGGGACTAGTAGGCTGAAAAAATATAGGAGTGTTTGCATACCACTCCAAGAAAAATAGAGAATGCATATACGTAACCTATCCAGCTGGATCCCCGTCTTGCATAGACTGCATAAAAAAGCCAAGTAGCAGTAGTCATTACACCAAGATTGTATTCTAAAAGTTATATCGGAAAATGAGAAATAAATGTAGCCAACCTGTAAGAGACGGTTCAATATAAGGGGCCCGACAAATTGTGAAAGATCATTACCTATCTGCACGGTCAGCAAAGATTATGTTCAGGTTATCGGAAAGGTTTCCATCATGTAAGCTAAAATCATTTAACGATGATTTGCGTGAATACTGGTGGTTTACCTTCCAGATACCTCCAAACCAGAACCTGAGATAGTGTAACAGAAACAAAGAGAGGGATTAAGATTGTCATAAACTTTCAGCATCAGAGATGGTAACGATAACCATCCACAGAATCCAATGAAAATCTTTCTCACCTGCCTCCAAGGCAGCGATTTAGATCTTAATAGCCAAGGTTTGGTTTTCTTGATCTCCTCGGCCCAAGACTTCTCAAACTAAACCACGTAAAGCGAAGTTATTATCTGCACGATGAACTTTCTTTCAAGAAAAAAAAATGGGGTTCAACTCATAGTACATACGATGATGAGCGTCTCTGTTCTATCCCAAGTATCCAATTTCCAAACATCCTTCTCCGTCAGAGGCCTTCTATAGCCCAGCTTCATGATTGGGTTCATCCATGAGAAAATGACTCCTATGCAAAGATAAACACAAGTCGTTAAATATAGCATTAGGGAGATATTTTTCTTAAACTCAGCATCAAGCAAACTGAAGATGATAAAGCAGTGACCAATGCCACTCTTTCGATCACTACTAGCTAATATATTGGCTCGCTGCTCAGGACACACTTGTTCCTCGCCGGGAAGTTCTTCATAGGCAGTTTCGTCCACATATTCGTTTCTTAGAGGAGTATAATCCCGGGTAAGGATCCATTCGGGGATATAAAATAGCAATAGCACACCAAATAGAACCTGCATCAGATGCAAAGTCAATCAAATTCCTACAACAGTTAACACACATCGCAGCTCCTTGTGTGGACTCAACGTAGATAGACACAATTCAGCTACTTGCAATAAGGATGTGAAAGAATACCTGAACAGCAACTTCGCTGACGAACAAAGACAAGTTGGTCCTGCAAAGTCGAAATAGAATCATAAGTTCACTCATTTCTAACCAATCACAGTTTTCTTACATAGCCCAACTCAAGCATTCTGCCCAGACTTACTTATCATAATACTCTGCTGCGGAAACAGCAAAGGTTAGCATCACAGCATCAGCGACCAAACATAAATCACCCCAAATCTTACAGCCCATCGCGATTCGCGTATATAGACCTTCGTCTCCACTACGATCATCGCAAGCAAAGTGAACCATGCCACAGCCTCGATAAGCAGCGAAACAATCTGCGCACATATTTCGACATTAATGAACAAACCACCCCATTCATAGGACCCTTCGAAGCGTTAAAACGCCTTCTTTCATACCTCGTAAGGAGCTAGGCTGTTCTGACCATCCAAGTTATAAGCAGAGATTCCCATAATCAATCTGATTACAGTCTCAACAGTACGGTAGAGAGCCACCAACGCCAACACATAGTTGTAGTAATTCGACCTCAAACGAAACCTCTGAACCGAAAGATCCCTCTTTATCCTCCATAGCCGATTGAAGCACACCCAAATAGGACTAAATTAGATATAACGATGACGATGGTATCAGCAGCACATGGCGTGTAAGCTCCAAATGCATTCTCCCAACTACTTTGACCATATCCCACCCTTGACTGGCTTGCAGTACCATTCCAATGGCTTGAAAGCCATTCTTTGAGATACCGATTAATTGAACCTTCACGTTGTTTCACGCCAAGCTAATCAAAAGATCCAAGCAAGGAAGTCCACGAAGCGAACGAATCAGTGGTTAAATAACGAAGGAAGGAGAAAAAACAGACACCGCGGTGGGTGTCAACAACCGAGTGGAGTGATGTACTTACTGCTTATACACAACGACCCCATGAAGGAAGGAGTTAAGCAGTTTGAAAGGCCAAGATTTTGCTTAGCTTAAGGATTGTGAAGGGGCTGCAATAACTTTGGGCGAGTGGGTACACACGCTACGGAGGCTATAAACGATCTTCCTTTTTCATTTTCCAGTTTCTTGGATAGAAAAAAGTTGGCTTTTTTTTCTTCGTTTTTGTCATTTTGCTTACATTCAGCCATTAGCCAATGGATGTCGATTTCTAGACTCTGAACGCGTGTAGCTCTTTCTTTATTGTGTGTCCTATTTTTTTTTATTTTTTTATTTCTTTATTATTTTTCAAGGAGAAAATGGAGGATATTTACCTAATGTGAAAACAACGTACATTGAGTTAATAGGAGAATAGACGTTGAGTAGATATAAATAAATTGCCTTGTTGTCTGAATTCGGACATATTAATATTAATCATATTTCGAAGAATGGGATCGATCATACGTGAACTTTCGGAATCGTCATGGATTGCGTCATATCATGTCGAATAAAATTGTTTTTGTGAAATTCGTCAGTAAAGGAATAGTAAATACTAAAAAACACGATAACTATTATTATCTTTACAACATGAAGATTTTAGGTTGCTCAATGTTGTTGACCTAAAGCACTGCCTATCCGCATGTTACGTGTCCGAATTAATATCGTTGGTCAAAAGCCAAATTTACTCATACATTATCTTGGGCAATCATGGCCCAATTCAATATCCAAGCCAATTATTAATCGTTTCTTACATTATTGTTATAAGTATATGCAATAATACATAATAAATGCGACAAAGCAGCAACATTAAAGAAGAACTAGGAGAGAGCCCATCGGCTCTTAGCAAAGAGAAGGCCCACCTTCAATTTCAACCACATTCCATGCTTGTTGATAAATATATATGTAATAATGTCCTCTCTCTCAATGACAGCTTGAACAAAAAAAAATTCATATACGGCATACGAAATCTTCCTTGAATTCAATTATATTTATTTTATTTGTTTAGCTTTCACTTCACGTGCACTCTCGTAGATTACATCTACATTCAATTTTTGTTTTATTATGATTAGTTAGGTTAGGTCGAATACAGGGTTAACAGTTCGTTATTTATAATAATACAAGACTTTGTTTTTATGATTAAAATAGAAATATATATACCGCGTGACTTGTACTTTTAAAATAATAAACTTATGGTCTTAATACTACAAAAAGAAACTGCTAGCGTAGGTGTATGTAGATAGTCATAGTCGCAGCATGTTAAGTGGCAGTCAAATAATAAATGTGTAATATATATCTTTATATTCTGCTGACAACTAAATCAATTGAAATATAAATTAATTTAAGACTTGATAGTCATGTTCTCATGGATGCGTTGCGTTAGGTGAAGCACAATCTTTAGAAGGGTAGATTAGAAATATATTCTATTAAATGAGAACAGATATCGTGTGACTAATAAATCATTTAAATACACAACAAAACAATCAGCAGATTAACATTCATTTCTCTGTAGTTATAATATCAAGCGCGGCAATAATAGTAATTTACATGTCGATTCAACTTCATTGCAAGTAGTTAACTTAAACTTAATTCTCTGTATTTGTTGTTATTGTAACATACGTACTGTATGAAATATCCGGTAATTGTTTACTCATGCAGAAATGGAATCAAAGAGACTCTCCAATTTGTAATATTTATTTTTCCAAGTGCAAAACCAACGATCACGAAAATAACTTTAAAAGACAAACAAATAAAAATAAAAACATATTACCGCCATCTTCATCCTTTTCTTTTCCTTAAATTATTACACTTCACGACAATGTCAGTAAAGCATTCGCATGTTCTTGGCACGACCTTCCACGCCCAAATCACGTGCCTATTCTCAGTCAAGCTCGCCCCCACCGCAAACCTCATCACATACTCGCCGCCGACCACCGCATGCGTCATGTAAATCTTCCCAGACTCGTTGATCGCCTCCAGGAGCTTCGCGTTGAACCCGTTCGCCGCCTCCTCCTTCGTCACCATCTTCCCGCCGCGGCGGTCGTCGTCTCCGACGATCTCCACCGGCGAAACCCTGAAGCAAACGGTGGCGAAGTTCCTCGCACGACGACCTCGAAACCTCTTGTCCATAGCCGCGACGAGCCCTTCGAAGTTCTTCGCCATCTTCACATGCTCCTCAGAAACCTCCTCAGATTCGCCGCCGCCGTAGCTCCTCAGCACCAGCCATAGCTTCAGCGACCTAATCGCCGGCCTAAGCGTGATTTGCCAGTCTTTGTAGTCGACGACTTGCTTCGTCTCGGAAGCTTTGTTCCTCAGATACTCAGGGTAAGTCGACAAAGCTCTGACCAAAGCGCTTGGATCTTTAACACCAGAGGCAGCAACAGTCAGACGTTGTAAGGAACCATTTATGAGCGTTGAAGCTGAAGGAATCGGCGTTTTCGACGCCGTTCAAGTATGCCTGAACTCAGGGCAGATGCAGACGCTGCCGGCGTAGGCGGCGTCGACGTGGACCCAGATTCCGTACTCCTTCGCCGCGTCGCAGAGCGGCCCGAGGGGGTCGACGGCGGTGGACGACGTCGTCCCAATCGTAGCGCAGAGGAACAGAGGAACGAGCCCGATTCCACATCCCTCTCCACCGCCGCCCTAAACGCCTCCGCCGTCAGCCCAAGTGATTCTCCTTCGCCGTCGCCACAGCCCTGAATTTCTAGGGTTTATCCCGGCGATTTGGGCAGCTTTCTGCAGAGCAGAGTGCGTCTGATCGGATCCGTACACCACGAGCTTGTTTATATTCTCCCTCCCGATCTTCTTCAACATCCGATCCCTCGCCGCCACGAGCGTGCACAGGATCGCCTCGCACGTCGTCCCTGAAGAACGCCGCCGCGCCGCCGGCCGTCGAACAAAAATTCCTCGGCAGCCGCAGCATTTTCCGAGCCAGTCCATGACGTGCTCTCCACACTCCGTCGCCGCCGGGCTCGACATCCAATTGAAGCCGACGACGTTGAAGCCGGTGCTAAGCATCTCGCCGAGAACCCAGCGATGCTTCCGCTCGAAGGGAAGTAGGCGTAGTAATTAGGGCTCTGCCAGTGGGTTATCCCAGGGGATGATATCCTTCTGAACGTCCTCCGAGGATCGCTTCGATGGGTTCCGGGTCGTCGGGTGCGGAGTCGGGTATCCGTTCCTTGAGGTAACCGGTCGGACCTGGCTCCTGACTGGTATTTGTCGACGTTTTTGTAGTAATCGGCGAGGAATCTATCACCATGTGTCCCTGCCGGCGAAATTCTTCGGGGTCTAAGGGTTTGATTGTTGTCCCTGAAAAGCTGCCGTTTTCTGGTTTTTTATCGGTGTTGGGGCTTCCCATTTCGTAAGAAGAAGAAGATGAAGAAGAAAGATGAGAAAGCCTCTGCTGTGTGTGTGTGTGTTAGTGTGTGCTTTGATTTGTTGAGAGGCGCTGTAATGTAATGTAATGTATATATAGTGAGAGGGGTTATGAGGTGGTAGATGGGGCATATGCATGCTTGAATGGGTTGTTGGTGGAGGCATTTCTTCACGTTCTTATTGTTTTTTTCTTTTTTTAATGATTGTTGAGTATTTTAAGTATTATTTTCTATATTTTGTCATGTTCATCTTGGTGTATTTTTAGCTTTATGGAGAAGACTAGTAATCTACGTTGTTAATTATTTATTGTGGGTGTAAGGCAACATGAATTAAGCTGCTAGTCAATATTCGAAATTATTGTTCCACGCAATAATTCTATCGATTAAAAATGCAAATTTACCTAATACTATTGGAGTTGACAATGTTTGAGAGAAAAAATCGAGTTAACGATGTATTTTAATAACAGTTACTCGTCCATTTAAAAATGATAATAAAGAAAATCATGCCATACAATACAAGACAATACGACGATACACGAGGATAGTTGTCGGGGTTTATTTGTCCGAAACTACTTTCTCCGCTCAAAATTGCAGTATGTATTTACGTCACTTCGTCTAAAATTCATCTTAAATTCACTTAAATTTATAGTCGAATCCATGAATTAGGGGATGGACATCACCTTCATAT
>JAPQWV010003120.1:0-45530 GCA_027422505.1 Craterostigma plantagineum
CCCAAATTCCACGAACGAAGTAAGCACATTGAGATAGATTGTCACTTCATTCGGCATCACATCACAGAAGGGTCGATCAGGTTTTGCCGGTCCGAACGCATGCTCAACTGGCAGATATTTTTACTAAAGCGCTTTCCCTTATTACGTTGCGACACCTTATGTCCAAGATGTCTATAACTGACTTGTATATCCATCTTGCGGGGGGCTATTGGAAACCATCCCTGAAACTGCCCGTGAGTCAGTGAAGGTCAAAGCAGAGGTTTCAGATACGAAGAAAACAGAGTTTTGACAGATAGGAAGTGAAGGCTGGCTATGCTTTCAAGGGTGTTTTAGTCATTTGCTAACTTTTAATTATTTGCTTAGCCTCTATAAATAAGCCTGTACAGTAAACTTTGTAAAATTCAATTCTCTTTTTCATCGAAGTAGAAAACATTTCCCATTTCCCATTATAATCTGTAGTCGACAGTGAGGTTAAGACTCATTTAATGTGATTTCCACGGTGTTTTCTGCATTATTGGGGAGAAAAATATCTTCACGTATTTGCGTTTTTTGGAACAAAGAATATTTTGCCTTCTAGGAATGTTAAGTGAGGTAATTAGTTCGATCTATTAAAATTCTTTACTATAATAATGTATGGCAAGGTTAAAAACCGGACCGGACCGGCCGTTCAGGCCGGAAACCGGCGAACCGTCGTAATCCGGTCCGTTTGTCTGGTTTGAACTTTAATTAAAAAAAAGGAAAAACAGTAAAATACAGTATAATATACAAAATTGAGTAAATGTATCCAATTTGAACGTGGCCCAGTGGTTAAATGATTGGCTTTTATGTGGGTTAGTTGGGTTCGAATCCCCACCCTCATTTTTCTTGTTTTAAAATAAACTAAAGCACCATATTTTTTACATTTATTTACTTTTGAACCCAATTTTATAGTTTAATTTTTGTAGCCTTGGTATAATTAATTTCAAATACCAATGCAATTTACTTTTATTAATTTTGACCCTCTATTTTAAATAAAAGAAGTTACTAAATAAACTCTATATCTCTATGTTATTTGGTTGATTCAATGATAAAGTATATTTAATTATTTAAAGATACCGGTTTGACTCCGGTTTGATTCTTCAGTTTATACCGTTTAAACTACTAAACCTTAAAACCACTAAAATTTTCCGGTCCGTTTCGAAAACTCGATTTCAGAACCATGGTATGGACTTTAGATGATTTGTCCGCTAGTGAATAGGTATTGAAACTAGGTGGGTGTATATAGGAAACAAATATTTGTTTAATTTTTATTTTCTTCGATGAAAATCATGCAGCAAAATCCGGCCCAAATCTCGATTCATCTCAATCTCTTTTTCAATTGTATCGCAAGAACACTCCCTCCAAATCTATGAACAAAGAATGGCGTTCGCGATCTAGGATTTAATCAGTTTTACCAGTTAAACCCCCAAAGGTGATGATGGCGATTGATCCGCGGCAATTACGGGCCTCCGATTACCAAACGGCGTTCAGACGGGTGGCGATATCGATCAAATTCCGAAGCTCGCCTCTCAAAATCCGCAGCTCAATCGTCAAGTTCTGTCCATCGTGAAATGTCAAACCCTAATCAACAGCAATCATACATCCTCACACTGTGCCTCCCAGCCCCCGCGTTGCAGAATCAGCTCAGGCGCATTCACATTCTCCTGCATCATCGCCGGCGCCATCGCCATCGCCATCACAGTCAAGGTTTCCGCCTCCACCAATTATACAGCCAAATCGGTTCCCTTCGCCTTCAATAAGTACGCTTCCTTCCCTTTCGCCGACCAATGGTATTCCTAGGATGAGCACCCCGCCAGGGCCTCCGATGTTCTCGTCGCCACTTCGACCAGCGCTGGGCCGTTTAGGACTTCTCCATCCACGCCTCAGCAGTGGCTCATTCTTCCAATTCATCGCTGCCGACATCTTCAACTTCGCGTTTCTCAAATGGATCGGCTGAAGTGCAGCTTGCGGATCAGTTTGTTGATAGTAGTGACAGCCATTCGCCCAATGTTCTATTTTCAGCTCACAAGGTATCTTTCTGGTCTTTTCTGGTGTTCTTTTAGACTTTAGTTAAAGGCTGTGAAATTGTGTGGTAGTAACTAAGTGATTGTTGAGATATTGGCTGTAACTCGTCCCGTTTGCAACAAGTTTCGATGAGAACGTGTCAGAGTTTAGAACCAATGCTGTACGTATGTGATTGGATTGTTAAAAGCATCATCAGTAATCAGGCTCAGCTGTGCGCGTTTGGTTGGGTAATGTCAAGTTATAGAAGCCATATACTGTTCATAAAAAGCTGATTTATTTACTGGGATGGTTATGTTTTCTGGTGCATTAGACGTAGAACCACTCAGACGTAATATAAGCATTGATACAGCTGAATCTTTAAAATTGAAATGTTTTTCCTGGAACTGTTTTCTTGTAGTAGTATCTTATATGATGGCTTTGTTTGTTAGGTGTTGAAGCAAAAGAAACTAATGAATCTTCCGAGTTTGGGATTTGGTGCTTTGTTTTCTCCTGGGAGGGAGATTTCACAGGGGCCTCAGATTGTACAGAGGGATCCACATCGCTGCAGCAATTGTGGCTCGTATTCTAATCTGTACTGCAGTATCTTGTTAGGTCAGGGCAGTGGCAATGTGTGATATGTAGAAAACTTGAATGGAAGTGAAGGCGAATACATTGCTCCTAGTAAGGAGGAGTTGCGGAATTTCCCTGAATTGGCTTCGCCCCTCGTGGATTATGTTCAGACTAGCAACAAGACACCTGGTTTCACTCTAGTTTCCGACTCTAGATCCTCCGCTCCTATTGTTCTGGTAATAGATGAATGTTTGGACGAGCAAAACCTACAGCATCTGCAAAGCTCCTTACATGCATTTATAGATTCCTTGCCTCCAACGACCAGACTTGGGATCATTCTGTACGGTCGAATGGTATCTGTGTATGATTTTTCTGAGGAATCAATGGCGTCTGCTGATTTATTTCTTTCTGGTGATAAATCGCCGAGTGAAGATGGCTTAAGGGCACTGATCTACGGTACTGGGATATACTTGGCACCACTCCATGCATCGCTTCCTACTGCACACACAATCTTGTCGTCTTTAAGACCGTATCTTTTGAAGTTGCCAGAAGACGGCAGAGACCGTTGCTTAGGTGCAGCAGTGGAGGTTGCCCTGTCTATTGTTCAGGGACCTTCAGCTGAAATATCAGAACTGTTGTAAAAAGGCCAGGTGGTAATAGCAGAATCATTGTTGTGCAGGCGGGCCTTGCACCTATGGTCCTGGCTCTGTTCCTCATTCTCAGGCTCATCCAAATTATGCTCATATGGAGAAATCGGCGTCAAAATGGATGGACAATCTTGGTCGTGAGGCTCGTAGGCGAAATACGGTAGTTGATGTACTTTGTGCAGGGACATGCCCTATTCGAGTTCCTATAGTACAGCCTCTGGCTAAATCTTCTGGGGGAGCGTTGATTCTCCACGACGACTTTGGTGAAGCATATGGTGTGAACTTGCAGAGGGCATCATTGAGGACTGCTGGTTCACACGGTTTATTGGAGATTCGCTGTTCGGATGATATTTTTTAAGTCAGGTCATAGGCCCTGGCGAGGAGGCACAGATGGATAGCCAAGAATATTTTAAAAACGACATTGCCCTTTCCATACAAGTGATCAGCGTTGAAGAAACGCAGAGTTTTGCGTTGTCTATGGAAACTCGTGGAGATATCAAGAGCGATTTTGTGTACTTCCAATTTGTAGTTTCTGTATTCTAGTATTTATCAAGCCGAGATTTCTAGAGTTATTACTGTTAGGCTTCCGACGGTGGATAGTGTTTCAGCATACCTGGAGAGTGCTCAAGATGAAGTAATTGCCGTTCTTATTGGGAAAAGATGTCTTCTGCAAGCCAACAACTTTAAAAATGCTCTTGATATGAGGGTGACTATTGACGAGAGGATTAAAGATGTTGCTAGTAAGCTTGGTTCACAAGTGCCAAGCTCAAAGCTCTATCGTTATCCCAAGGAGATTTGTGTGTTGCCCGAGCTTTTATTCCATCTGAGGAGGGGACCTCTTCTGGGGAGTATAATCAGTCATGAAGATGAGAGATCTGTTTTGAGGTCTTTGTTTCTCAACGCATCCTTTGATCTTTCCCTTCGTATGATTGCTCCTCGGTGTCTGATGCATAGAGAAGGTGGAACTTTTGAGGAGCTACCAGCTTATGATTTGGTGATGCAGTCTGATGCTGCAGTTGTTCTTGATCATGGAACTGACGTCTTCATCTGGCTGGTAAGTAAGCATGTCTCCATGTGTTACCTTTTCCTTTTCCTTCTCTGTAAACGGTAAGTGGCGAACACAACCTGCACATTAATTCTGGAAGCTATTATTGTATAGAGGGGTCAGCATATGAGTCCTTTCCTATCTATAGATGCCCTTGCCGCACTTTGCAGTTTCCTTTCTATAAATATTGTAACGTAATGCATTGGTGTGGGGCTGAAATTTGAATGGTTTTTCAATGTGTACATTATGTGTATACATACTAGTAATTTGGCAAGATTGCAGGGTCAAGTGAGCTTGACATCCCTCCATTTTCTCGTGATAAAGCGAATATAAGATCGACCCACACTATGTGTTAGAATGATATTTGTTCATTAGCATGTTTTTTGTTGTAACTGCTGTAATTCATTTCTACTTAGGGTGCTGAGCTCGCTGCGCAAGAAGGAAAGAGTGCTGCAGCTTTGGCAGCATGTCGACATTGGCCGAAGAGCTCACCGAGCTGCGTTTTCCAGCTCCTAGATTCTTGCATTTAAGGTAGCAATCTCCTTCTTTAGCGTGCATTCCTTCAACCATGACTTCATTATAACCAACCACTGCATTCATGTAATAACAGGAAGGAAGCTCTCAAGCTCGATATTTCGTCTCTCGGTTGATACCAGCACATAAGGATCCTCCTTATGAACAGGTTTAGTTATATCATTCCAACACTTTATACAGTACTTAAGTTTGCCTAAGGAAGGATTATATTTTCTTTCTCATGTTTGGTCCCTCGTGCTATCACCCACCGTGCTACTGAATATTGATAATTGTTCCGTGATGTCCATCTTCCATTGCATTGTCAATTTGAGTCTACTTCAAATTTGAAAGCCAAAAAAATCGTTGAAGTTTGTGCATAAGAGGGTGCAAATCTGAACGAAGGATGGACATAATATCTTCACGATTTTATGGATTTGTCCAAATAGACCTCCATTTTCTAACACTGCTTATGAATGTATTAACGTATATTAGGAGGCGAGATTTCCTCAGCTTCGACACTGACTACAGAGCAAAGGACGAAGTTAAGAGCAGTTTTTATACACTTTGACGAACCAAGCTTCTGCGAGTGGATGAGGACCTTGAAAGTATTACCTCCCGAACCAAGCTGAGCATCACTTTCTTCGATAGCTTTTTCTCCGCGGTACGATGTTGTAATTTGTAAGAACAAAGAGGGGATGATATCAGTATTTTTTCGGACTATCCAAGTAAGTTTGCTTGATGCGTTTACCATTCAAAGTTATGTTGTTCACATTGATCTTAGAGTGGGGATTTTGTAATTGTGATTTACTTTTCTGGGACGAGATTCGGTTTTCTTTTTGTTGAATATTACAGAACCAAAGACACAATGTCCGAACAAAAAGAATAGACTTGTTGTGTGTTAGAAGTTCTCCTTGTGAAACTGAAACCTCGTAGAAGAGTTCAAGCTGAACTCTTGGCACAGTTTCTTGAGTGGCTTCGTCAGTGTAGGGCTTCCACAGTAGAATACACCTGCAAATACACACACACCACACACACGCAATTCTTCTATTAAAATCATAGAATGTGTACGTATATATTATATATATATATATTCAACAGAATACCTACCTATTCGAGTGGACGGATGTGTAGTTGCCAAATGCGCAAACACTTTTCGCCAGTTGGGTCGAGCGAAATGCGTTCGTATCTGTTGCCAAGCGAGCAAATATTACAAGTGATGTGTTTATGTATATATATATATATGGACATATATGTGTGTGTGTGAAATGCGTACACGACTCTCCGAAACGACATCCACTCCATTTTTCGCGTGTTGCAGAGACTGAACCATTTGTATAAGCGCAGATCGAGCGTCTCCTTCCTCGTAAACGCTCGTCAAGTAATTGTGCATCTCCACGATATGCTGCGATGATAACAATTCAGAAGCATTTATTTCTTACAATGTTAATATGATGCTCCCATGACAAAAGTAGGATCTTTCGATTAACGTACGTTTTGATCGTATTCTGCTATGTCGTCCATTACGCCCTTAACCAGTCGAACGATCCTTGTTCCCTCGTAACCCAGTAGAAATACGCCCTCGCTGGGCCATTATTACTTGAGTTATCCCCTCCATTCAACCCCTGATAGAAGAATTTTAAATTGTCAAGCAATTCTCGTTTATGTACACATGCGAATACACATATATAGCTATACTTACTTTCCGATTCGTTATTCACGATATCCTTTATAATGCTGATGAACGGTGTTGCCCCGATTCCCAAACCGATGAGAAGAAGGATGTCATATTTCTTGTAATTCTGGGCTGGCGCACCGTAAGGACCCTTTACGATTATCCTCGGGAATCTGTCTCATTTTTTACGATTAGTAGAATTTAAGATTTGATTATATGTAGAAGGTATTTTTGCTCACTCTTGTCTGGTCTGTGTATGCCTTAGTTTCCATTCTCACTAGGTTTCCCCCGTCTTGGTTGCGAAGGTTGAGGTTCGCAAACCTAAAAAACCATCGTAAAACTCGTCTTAATATACGAAAAAAGTAAACGAACATCGTACTGAGATTCGATCGAAGGGCAAGGAAGAAGGTTTTTTTTTTTACCTTAGCAAACCGTTTCTTAGTTCTCCGGTCCAATCTCCTAAAGTTCGAATGTGTACGCTCAAGTATCATCGTCTGGCGCAGACGTGAAATGGAAAATGATGCCTATACGAAAAAATATACGGTACAGTTCAAATGTAATATTCCTCATGTTTTGCACGCTTGTATTTATATTACCATTCGAAAGTCGAAACGTCGGGACATTTGACGAAGAGGTACATCCCACTCTTGTTTATTTGAATCCCGGCGGCTTACTCATGTACAGCGCAAGAACATTCCCAGTATAGATAACCGCCTGCCAATGATTCATAATAAATAACAACGCTGTCGACGAACTTGTAATAAAAGACAACGAAGCCCAATTTTTTTTAAAAGTATTTCGAACCTTAATGATGTCGACCTTGTAGTTGTGATCGTGCAAGGTGAGTATTCTCCTCCGGCGTACAATATCATCGGCGCCATAACGTACATCCATGTCTGCACGAAAAAAAAAACTCTAATCCTAATCACATTTTCGTGTAATAATATTCTAGTTTACATATTCGCCTCGACGCACCGTTTTCTTATACCACTGCCTCGTTAGAAACAAGAAGTAACCGTGGACGATCAGCAGAACGTATACGAACACAAGCAAGTGATGAGCATACCAAAAGGCGTTAAATCCCGCCAAGTTGTTAAAAGGCTTCGCCAGCTTAACCATATTCCTCCTAAACGAATGAGTCGCCAATGTAAAAACGAATATCATTACGACCACCATCAAAATTCCCGTCACCCCAGGGATAGACTTCACCAGGTAGAATAATTCGGCTGGTCGTAATGAAAGCGGGCCCAAATATTGCGTCGAAACGGTTTTTCGGACAATGTATCAGCCTCGGGAAATTGCATGTGCAATGCATGACGATATGATTCCCGCCCCCATACGATGGCTAGGGCAAGCAATTTATGGAAGTTAATGTTGTCGTCGAAGGGTATCGCGCGCCCCGAGGAAGTCTCCCTTAGCTTTGTGAGCGTTCGTCTGCACACTGGCAAGAGGATTAGCGCCATGTTGAGCTTCGTCGTCTCAGCGGAGGCTTTGCGAAGCAAAGGCAGTTTCCCATTACTTGGTAGGCATCTCGATTTTTGTACTGTTCGAACTTCCACGTAAAGAGACCTATGTTTGCGCAAAGCCACAGCGTAAGAATGAATATCCTCTTCCAATTTCTTGGAGCCTCTCCGAAGTTTTCGATAAGAATTTGCTGATTGGCGTTCGATACGCTTTGGGGATCATAGTCTTGGCGAGCGTCTGCGTTCTCTTTGCAGTCGCTTTGCTTCCCTCGTCTTTGCCGACCATTCCTCTCAGTAGTGCTTCGAGTTGCCACATCTGATTGATATGCGCCGAAGAAAAAAGGATTAAAAGCATCAGATCAGAAAGGTTCCACTCTAAAAATCAGTTGACAATATAGAGAGTTAACTCACAGGCTTATATAAATCATATTTTGTTTCGATAGATTGAGTTTGATATCCCAACATAAGTGTATTTTTTATAAATTTTCATTCTTTACAACCTCGATGTAACCTCGATGGTCGGGGTCGAGCTCTTCCATGATCAACGAAGCGTACGTAGATGCGTGCTGCTTGAATTTTGCGAGCTTGTTTGCCGAAGCGCTCATTACTAGAACCTTAGTGAAGAATAATCAAGCACGACAAAATATACGTTAATTATATTTTTCAAACCCTCCACGACGAGCGAAAACAAATGAGCCTCACCTCTCTAACTTCGTCCTCGAGAGCTTCCCGTCGCCGTTCTTGTCGCACCTGTAAGAAAAATTCAGCTAAACAAAGCGCTCGTGAACCCTATTTTTTATTAACTTTCAGAAGCGCGACGAAGCTTTGTCTTACATGTCGAAGAATATATGAAGCCTAGTTTCGAGGTCGTTGTTAGTCATATCCTCCCAAAACTCTCGAAACTTCGACGCCTATCCCATTCTCCTCCGTGCTCACATTTCTACGCCTCGCCAATGCCTCGAAAAGCTCCCCTGCAAATTCCTTACTATCTCCCATACCTTAGACAAAACAAGAACCTTCTAAAAATCATCCGTGTATTAAGTAGAAAAAAGCGACGAACAACTCTATCGCTACTATGCACACCTATGCAAACCCCAAATTTGTCCTTAAACAGCTTTCCCTCGACAGAATTTTCGTTGAATCGCTTCTCTATGGCCCGCCAAGCGTCTTCTTCTTTCCCAGTTTTTGTTCGGTCAGAAAGCGCAAACTCATAAGCCCTCGACTGGCGCCCGATTCGATCCTTCCCATTTTAGGGCCCTGAAATTGGACGCGGGCCCTCTTTTTCATGCTTCCCATGGCCTTATTCGAATAGTTTTGGTTCGAAGTTGTATGATCTGCAGTGCCCGCCGGGCCTTCTTCGATAGGAACGTCTGACATGTCGTCGATCTTTATTTTTTCGAGGATCCATTTCACAGACTCTCCACTGTGAAATTGTGAAGTGTGATCGCCCATTGTGGATCGATGGATGGAATCTAGGAGAAATGTGAATGCGATTTAGGGTTTAGCTTAGCCGAAGATGATGATCGGATTCAACTCAATGATGAAGGAAACTGAAAGGGGATGAGAAAGGAGAGATAAATCTCTCTATCTCTCTCTCTCTCCTCTCTCTCTCTCTCTCTCGAAATGAAGAGTTGGTTGAATTAGTTGTCACTCAGATTCGTTATTTATAAGGCAATTTCACCGCATATTGTTTATGTATATTAGTAGATGTGTGTGTGTGTGTGTGTGTGTGTTTAAGACATGCACAAGAACTACTTCGACGCGTTAAGACATTTCTAACATTGTTCTTTGTGTGGGTAAAGATTAGATACAATGCATGAGAGTATTATATATATTTAAAGGTATGAATTGAATTTTCATCTTAATCGGCTCGAATGATTCTTATATAACCATGTATGATATAATTTTTTTTAATGTGATTGTCTTATTACTAAAATGTATTCGCGGGTTTCAGAAAGTCATGCCATATATAAAAGACATATGGAGCTGTAAATGTGATTGGACTACCTCCGAATTCTAAGGTCCTATCACAGAAAGCCTAATAATCGAAATCTTACTATATTTTTTTTTTTTGATCATCTATAAAGTAAACGGGTGCACATGGTGTTTTAGAATGTTTTTGTTGGTGGCACGTATATATACGTATATATAATTATAATATAATCTTATCTATGATGCATAACTTTGATAGTTCAACGACGTGCAAACAACTTAGGATACATTAAAGGTTATTGCAGCATATCTAAATCATTACAAAGATGAGAACATATATGGCTACGGCCAATGATTATAATGATTACGTTTATATATGTGTGTGCTCTTTTATGATTTGTAGCTATAATATTCTTCATAAATGAAGACAAAAACATAATTGATAATTCAGTGGGAAAAACCATTGAGATAGATAGAAAGCAGATTTGTTTTTTACCGACCAAATAAGTAATGTATTATGTAATTTTTCCGTTATGTGGGACTCTTTATCCGAATTGAGTTGAGACCCGACCCCGTTTATATAACACAGTAAAGTAACCCCATATGACAATAAGTCATCAATGGTTTTATAGATGGCATCCTTCTCCTTTATTTCTATATAAATTTTTTACATTTCTAATATATATCATTCATAAACTATATTCAATTAATATAAATGAGGAAATGCGAAATCCCATAGATTTAGGAAACTTTCCAATATATATCCAAATTTGGAACACCATCTCTTAAAACATGCATGGGTCTCGATCAAATTATGTGTTTATAAATCTTTTCCTTTAATAATATTACAAAAGGCGAGTCCAATAGTGGATGCCATCAATATTGAATTCACCGATCACAACGCTCTAAATTTCAAAAATACTAGCCAAAATAACATGTTAAAGAACATTTCTGACTTACGTAACGATCATGCCTTTGGTGGGTGAATGTCTGAAGTGAAAAGACGACAATATGATACTTTTTACAATAGTCTTTACTCCACCATATGTATGCCTCACATTCCCCTATAGAATGCCTTACAACTCTATTCCATCAAACTCAATATAGAACTTACAACTTCTTATTACCATCTCCTCCGAAAAGAAACCCTAATAAAAACATGGCCTCGATGTGCATATCGATATGCGTAAATGACGCCCGTGCCCCCGTTCGAGCCACCTACATCAACCTTTACAAGTGGCCCGAGTCTGACTTGAGCTCGTAAGGTCAATGATTCTAACAATCTCCGAAAAAACACAAATCAAAAGAATGTTATGCATGGACATCCTCGTGTGGTGGACAGTTACTCATGTAGACAGCTTTATCTTCGAAGCTACAAGTTCTCTAGAGAAGAAGATAATCGCCGTAAAGGTGATGAAGAAGATGAAGAAAGAAAAGCACGATGAAGTGCTTGGGAAAAAGGCTGAGAATGAATGCGATGATAGAAAGAGACGAAAATGGGCATCGTCGAAAATGGCTAAGGCCTTTAGGATGCTTCTTCATGCACTACCAAGGTTGATGTTTGTTATATCTAAATTATAGGTTATTTACTTCATGTATTTAAGAGAAAAACATAATGTTTGGTCACTTAACTTTGAAGTGTGGCTGTCTATGATCAGAAGAACTTCATTGAGTAGAATGTTACTCTGATTTTTATAGGAAGTTGTAATATTGTTTTGAATTATCACGAAACGAGGACCGAGTGGATATTAATGGAAATTCATATACATAATGAAGATTATGAATAAAGCGATGCAAGAAAATGACTTTTTCTTCATGGAAAGCTGTAATAATTATGGTGGAAAGAGTACTAATTAAATATAAATAGTTATCACAGTCTATTTATGAAGTGGTGAGAATCATTGCTTGAAAGCTGTACCAAGACGCCTGAGATCCGACCAAATGAGACGAGAGGAAATGATGAAACTTAAACACGCTTGTCATTGTGGTGTAAACTTAAAATGGAAGATATGTTTGGGTTCATCTTCTATGTAATCTTGTTTTAATTTTTACAGAATATTAATGTCGACCATGGTTATTTTGACTGCCATTCCCGTCATTATTCGAAGATTTCGACGAGTTTGACCTATATAATCTACCACATATGTAAATATGTGTAAATATATTTCCATATATACCAACATGGTACATCAACATGGGTCACTTTTACATTAAAAACACCTTCGTTGTCATTAAAATACTACTATTATGTTTTTGTTAATATGGTCAATTCAGATCATACGAGAAGACCTACTAATATTTCAAACACCTAATCCAGATATATTTCGAAGATCTCTACATACTTGCTATATATAATATAACTTCAATATTTCAAATTCTTATGGTTGCCAAACTTACTTTCTAATACTAATTGTATGATCATGCACCGCCCAACCCAACCCAAAACCACGCATTACCAAAACATAATACCTAAACCATCCATTCCCATCAACTCCACATCCAATATTTCTCTATTATATATATTATCTATACTTACTCCTTAAATTTATCTAACTATATATAAACCTTCAAAGCCAACATATTCCCCACACAAAATCAATTCAAACAAACAAATACTCGAAAGAAACTAATTTAAGACAAATGCCATTTCAAGTCAAAGCCAAAGCCATGTTATCCCTTCTCATCATTCTAGCCCTCACTCTCTACTCCAACGCCGCCGCCGCCCTCCAAGACTCCACCACCACCACCCACCCCCTCGCCCACCACGGTGGCCCCAGGCGGCACCACCACTATCCCGCCGGCCGCCACAGTGGCCCCAGGCGGCACCACCACTATCCCGCCGGCCGCCACGGTGGTTCCAGGCGGCACCACCACGGCCACCACCATCCCAGCAGGCGGCACCACCATACCTCCGGGCGGTCCGGCCGCCACGGCCGCCGCCGCCGGCGACCTATCGTTCTTCATGCACGACATCCTCGGCGGGTCCCGCCCCTCGGCCATAGCGGTGACGGAATCGTGGCAAACCCGGCCGTGGGCGGGCAGGTGCCCTTCGCCAAGCCCACGGGGGGTCCTCGCGGTCGACAATGGCCTACCGACCAACAACAACAACGGTGGAATCCTAAACAACAACAACGTCCCGTTCCTGACGGGGCTCAGCGGGTTCACCTCCAACGTCTTTCAGAACAACAACGGCAACGGTGAATATTTATAGAGAAATTGCATATTAATCTATCGTATTGCTGAATGGTACAATATATCAGAGTTATACAGGCCTAAAATTATGCCTAATATCGTCAGACTTATTTCACCTACCATATATGTCCCCATGGGGCTGACCTAGTGGTTTGAATGGTGGTATTTCACCCCTTGGTCATGAATTCAAATTTCATGAACTATCGCCAGTGGCGGAGATAAAACTTGCTTACACTGGAATCAAATCTCAAATTGATCTAAAATGTTTATTATTCACTGGGGTCATTTTATCATATTAGATAAAAAGATTGCTAATTTTTCATTAGAAAATGCTGAAGGAAAAAAATTCAGTTGGGTCCGCATTAGGTGAATTCGGGACGTATTCACCTGATCTCTGCAAAATAGTCTCATCTCCGAGTGTGCGGTGAAAGCTCATAACCGATTTGCAGAAAAAAAAATCATACACCATACATAAATCTAATTAGAAGAATTTTTTCATTCGTCGACAGGCAACAACATCATAGGCGGAGTCCCGGGGTTCCCAGTGCTCAACAGCGCGCAGTTCCCCTCGGGGACGACCCTACAGAAGCTCATGTTCGGTACCATGACGGTGTTCGACGACGAGCTCACCGAGGGGCACGAGCTCGGGTCGGGGCTCGTGGGGAAGGCTCAGGGGTTCTACGTGGCTAGCTCCGAGGACGGTCTGAGCCAGACGATGATGTTCACGGCAATGTTCACGAGCGGGGGCTACGCAGATAGCCTGAGCTTCTTCGGGGTTCACAGATCGGCGGTGGCCGAGAGCCACCTTGCGATTATGGGAGGGACGGGAAAGTACGTGAACGCTAAGGGGTTTGCGCTCGTGAAGACTTTCCCGGGCACGGGCCAGCAGGAGACCGACGGGGTCGAGACGTTGCTGCAGATTACCGTCTACCTTGCTTACTAGTTTGTTCCTTGAACGTTGCGTTGGAAATCTGTGTTTCTTTTTGTCTGAATTCGTGATTATTGTATGTACAATGTGTGTGCTTGAAATTTGTTGTTCTTACAAAAACAGTCATTTCAAGAATTTTATAGCAATACTGCACTGCATCTCAATTCTCAACTCGCACTTATATGGGTCGAGTTCGAGCTTGTAATTGTCGAATTAGAGCGCAGACGTGTAATAGAAGCTCCGCCAAGCCACCACAAGTTGATTTTATGTTGTAAATTTGTTTGAATTTCTTAGCATGGAGTGGAGCTCGAGTAATACTTATAGCATCATAAGCATCATAGCTACTTTTCAAACTTTCAGGTATAGCAATAATTCTCAATACTCAAAAGGTTCCACGGCATTACGATAATAGTTCATCAAGAGCAAGAAAAAAGCAACGACAGTTCAGATAATCGAATTAAAATCCAAAAGACGAGTAATCAACACCGTTACATCAGTAAAAGAAGCCAAGAACTTTGCCACCAACGTTCTTCCTACGAGCCTCCTCATGGTCCATGATACCAGCAGATGTTGTAAGGACAATGTAACCAAACTGCATAAACAAGAATATATTCAGCAAATCTTATCGCAGTTGAAGTTTCACTGCAGAAAGATAAAAGCCGGCTTCAAAGTAGTTTGATAGCATGATTCTAACACTTAATAGAGAAGTTAGCCTAATTTTGTGAGTTAAAAGCACCTGTCTAGATGGAAGCAGCCTAGCAGTCCACGGCTCGATCTCCTTGACACCGACGTCGAAACGAGGGCTGATTACGCCGCATTTGTTCAGCCTTCCGTTGAGCTCGACGACGATTTTCCCAGAACGGTGGTCATCCACGTATTCGAATTCGCCAATGTATCCTAAGGAACCAATTCGAATTAGAGAAAGAATCAAGAAATGAAAGGAGAGAAAAAGATTGGTCTGGAATCTGTGAGTAAAGAGCGTTCGAACCATGCTTCTGCATGACGAGGAGAAACTTGATGATCACTTTTGATGAAGGCCTTATCATGACCTGTCGTTTACCCCTCTTCTCCGCATTGTACATGCTCTTCAGAGCATCGTTCAAAACGCTGACTCTCACCATCTTCCAAGATTGTAAGCTGAAGGACACGATTAAAGATAAGAAAACAATTATCAGCGGTTGTCCACCACACCTTTACCTTTGGTTATAAATTCTGAAGCACAACAACGCAAACTGGCAATAAGCATAAGGAAACGAAGCAGCAATAATTAGCAGTAATTTCCCAGAACAGAATATAACCTTTATTATCGTTCAAAAGTCAAGCCGCGACCCAATTCAATATCCATAAAAACGAATGAACACGTAAGAAAGCCAGGGAAATCATCCCCGATCTATGAAATCATAACACCGTCAGCAACCACGAAAAAGAGCTCGTATAAAAAGCATCAAGTCTAAGTTCCACGCAAGTCATCGGTACCAATGAAAGAATTTACAAATCCACCAAATTAACACATAATTAAACAATATGGATGCGCGAAAAAAGACGCGATGGGATCATCACAGGCTCTACCTGGATCCTATAGAACAACCGCTTCTGTTTGCCGTAGAGAAGAGGCAAACGCACGAGCTGGAAATACAGAGAGGGAGAGAGGAGATGAGGAAACTAGGGTTTAAGATTTGTTCAGTATGGGCCTCCAATTTGGGCTCGTTGTCATAGTAGATGGGCCCTTGTTAATAATATATGGGCCGAAAGTTTTGGATAATGACACCGTAGTAAAATATTAGTAACAATAAACATGATTTTCAAATTTAATATTATGCTTCTATTTTGGGTTGAGGTAAACTCTTTCCTTGATCTTTGCCTTGATAGGCTTATGAGATCATGATGATAAATGTCTACAATAGCAAAAGCACTGCCAAGCCAAGCATGGTTCGGAAACCAGGTTTTGAACCGAATAAATTTTAGTGAATTAAGGTTTAGTGATTTAACCGGTATAAAACCAGTACATCTAGATTAATAAATATATATTTTATGAAATAATTAATCAAATAACATCGAAATATAAATGTTCTTATTAATTGTTTTCAAATTAGAATTATATAAAATAAGAATCATAATTCAATAAAAGTTAATTGCGTTGATAATTAAACCAAATTTTGTAAAAGGATGTCAAAAATTAAATTTATAAATTTTGGAATCAAAACTAACAACAATAAAATGTTGGGCTCGTAATTTAACTATAAAATGAAAATTAAAAGGGGTTCGGGGAGAATCGAACCCAGCAAAGCCACAATTGCTGTTTTTCTCTCGGTTCCGTTTTCTTTTATGATTCGTTTTTTTTTCTTTTTTTTTGTAATTATAACTTAAACAGGACCGGAACCGACCGATTTCCGACCGATTCGCTGATTTCCGATCGGAACCAGCCGGTCTAGTCCGGTCTTAAAACCTTGCTGCCAAAGCCTAAATACAACAAAATGCTTAGGACGTTAACAAATGACTAATGAGCAAAAGCATCTTCCATCCCATTAAACGCAAGAAAACACGACATGAGAAATTACAAACTTCACAATCTCCACCATAGAAAAATAGAACACAAAACAAGTAACTTCAAAGAAAAACCAAAAGCAAACTCCACCATATTCCATGCTCTCCCTACCAAGTTCTTGGTTGCAAACACAGCTAACGCAAAGCACACAACACATAAGTTACACACTAATCAGTTCGTCTCCATAGCACCTGCGTGATACTTGTCTAAATCGGCATCTAAGTCGTCGGCCGAAATCTTCTCTCCTCGACCGCCGCCGCCGCCGCCCCTTCCTCGGCCTCGCCCCTCCCAAATCCACGACCCCTTCCTCCACGCTGCCTTGCAAAGCCTCCCCCTACTTGTCCACTGTAATAAAAGTTCGGTGTAAGAAGCGAATATTTTCTAATAATTCCTAAAAATTTCACAAGGGTATCGGTTCTGATGTGGATAACCAACTGAACAACCCAAGAATTTAAGTATTCTGTTAATAAGATTTCACATTGGTGGCTACCCTTTTTCATGAACTATTTATTGGGTTTGTAAGTACATTACACATCTTTGCTCAGTGATATTAGCAAGAAATGATTCAATTTCTTTAGCCTGCAAGCACTATTTACCTCCTCGAAGGGACATCTGAAACTCCTCCAAAAGCGCCAGCGCTTGGAGCAATGGCAGGAGTTGACATGTTAGTTCCGACAAGCTCTACTTTCATTGGCTTCCCATCGAGCTGGACATTGTTGTACTTCTTGATGGCAGCCAATGCATCTTGGCGCCGAGAGAATACCACGTCAGCAGTTCCCTAGATGAAAAGTATTCTTTTCTCTTTCACAGCAGCAAGAAACAAACCTCACCAAAAAGAAGACTTTTAATATGGACAATACCTTGGACCTGCCACTTCGATCATAGTGTACAGTGTATCGTTTCAGATCACCAACTTCAGAAAACAGTTCCTGGAATAAAGAATGAAAGTTCCTATTAGGCATGAGTCGTAATTGATGTAGCAGCGTACATCTGACAATAGGATGGAAAAAATTGTGTGCTCTAAAAACGTAGGAGAGACACAGTAATCATCGCAATATAATACACATCGAATAAGTATTAAATCTACAATTTAAACAATTAATAGCTATTCATGATATTGTTCGTTAAATACATTACTGTTCTAACAGTTGAAAAATAAATTAATGCAAGAGAAGAATAGCGCACTACTTAGAGCGGCAATATGCAGACTCTGCAAGTATAATTTTTTTTTGTTTCTCTCTTTTTTTTTAAAAAATAAGTTGAATTGTTTTCTATTTTTCCTTCTACGGTTTTTGGTGTATGAAGATTGAAGAATAACATGAAGAAACACATTCAAATAATTAACAGGATGTAGATTATTGTAAAAGCACGTACGTTAACAAAAAACCCGAAAAAAAACCTAAAGTTGAATGAATATCGCAGAGCTCAACTCTGCTGGCCCACACACAGGCGTAACCCTTAATGCAAGAGACACCATAGGTAGCCATCAGCAGAGTAGCCTACACCGTCAAGCCCTTTGGCTAAATGTTACCCAGGTTGGAGAGGCTCTGTTGCCTCAGGCACACCTTTCTAATTATGTGATTGAGCTAGAACACAACAATTCTTCAAACCTTGGACCATGTAATATATGTAAAATATTCAGGACAAAAATTACAAAATGGTATAGAATAAGCATCAACTTGCACGAATCTCAATGATATGTAGGAAAACAATTGTCACGCATCTGGAAAGAAGCTACAACAGAGTAGTTAGTAAAAATAAAAATTACGTAGCAGAAAAGAAAGGTAAAAACAACCAAGAACGCAAATATCGTTTCTTCAAAGAAAGTACCTTAATGTCATCAGTTGAGACTCCATAGTCCAAATTAGAGATATACAACTTAGTTCCCGTCTCAATACTCGACGCACGAACATCGCTGCCGCCTCCAGCGAACATCTCATGCCCCAAGCTGTTTCAGGTGCCTAAAACAAAGAACCACACAAACAAATCATCAATCTAAACTACAATAACTTCCAAATTCTCTTCCACATTCGATAAGCACAAAGAAACCGTGGAAAATAGGAAAAAACCTTTGGAGCGGCGTAAGGAGCAGACCGATTGGCCGTGCGTTTGAACTGGCGGCGCACGGGTCCAGGAGCAGCCCGCCGCCGCCGCGTCCACGACCGCCTCTCCGCGACGAGGTCTTGTTCGTCTTGATCAGATCGTCTAGACTCATGTCCAAAGCTGAACCCGACATTCTCTTATCTATTATCTTCGTATAAAAATTGGAGAATTAGGGTTCTTGAATTGGGGAAGAAGAGCGACGACGAAGAGGGAGAGAGAGCGAGAGAGGAGAGGAGATCTACTTATGGACCAAATGGGATTTTTAAAGTAGAGGTCGCATTTATTAAATATTCTAAAGTTTAAATTGGGCCCAGGCCCAAGCTGATTATTAAAGTGATGTAAAATTTGGCCCACCAGCATTTACCTAAATATATTACGAATAATCATTTTTGCAAATAATAATAAATAAATAAATGTAGCAAAGGCAGAGCATAGCATATAAATACAGCTACCACCAGGTTCAGCTATACAGCTCATCAGATGCCCACGTGACAGTTTGTCGTGTGACTTGTGTCGTCTCTCTCTATCTCTCTCTCTGCTCTTTCTTCGTCGTAGATTTACTCTCTCTCACATTCATTCTCTGTTTCCGATGGCTTCCGTGATCGAGTCTGCTTGGACGGTAATGTCGTCTCCATCTTTCGTTTGATGTGTCGTTGCGATTTAATTTATCAGTTCGGCGTGCTTCTGATTTTTGTTTTCAGCTTCGTTTTCGATTTATGTAGTCGTCATGTGCGCCGGATTGTTATGTGTAGTCTTATTTGATTGTTTGTGTTTATTTTCTTTGTGGAAGCCATTTTTTATGGTGGCAAATTTATGTGACCACCTTCAGGTTTGATGAAGCGGTTCTTCAATTGATGAATCTATGCAGCGATAGATTTAAGCGGAGTGTTATTGGAGTCGTTTTCGCTTGTAATTTCTCCTTTCCTTGTGCATGAGTATTTCGAATACTTGATGCATTTCTTTACAAAGAAAAACTTAGCTGCTGAGCTGCTCAAACGAGTCACGTTAGTTAGGCGTGGGTGTTTAATGTTTTTTAATTAATAGGTGATTTCTTGTAAACCACACGTCGTCGTTTCAAATGCCTGATGTTGTAAAATTGTTATTGGAGGAAATTAATATGTTTGGGAGGCCGGCCTAGGGGTGCAATGTATTTGTTAGGTTTGGCACAGTTTGGCTGAATGTTGGAAGATCAAACCCAATGATAAGTGCCTAATTTTGGTGTAATCCTGTATGATAATTTGGTGCATATTCTGTACATTCAGTGTATAATGTAGGTAGCTATCAAACACATTATATATTTAGTTATCCAAATTTCTTTTCTTGCTGTTATGTTGATTTGCAATTACATTTGATCTGTTGATGCAGTATCTGATCACCCGTTTTAGCGACTTTCAACTGGCATGTCTTGGAAGTTTCTTTCTTCATGAGAGCATCTTCTTCCTGTCGGGTCTCCCGTTCATTTACTTGGAAAGGGCTGGATGGCTAAGCAAGTACAAAATTCAGGTTTGACTTGAATACCGTTAGCATGCAAGTCTAAATGATCCGACAAAGAATGGCCATTAAATTGTCTCAAAAGTATGAAAGAAAGTATACTATCAGTTTTCATATTACTGTAGGTACATGCATTCTCCTTGATTATCTATACAAATTTATGATTTTCCCAGCCGTCATTGAAATGAAGGGTGAAGAATCTAACATCTCGAATAAGGGGTTTCTCTAACTCTAATAAGAATTGGTATAACCTACAGTAGCATCATCAAATTTAAGGTTGTCCCTATCAGTGTAGGAAGATATCGAAAAACATACTGCCGTTTTAGACGATTTCAATCTTTGTGCAGAGCAAAAGCAACACCCCGCTGCTCAAGAGAAATGCATCTCATCGCTGGTGCTTTATCACCTATGCGTCAATTTGCCCGTTATGATTCTATCCTATCCTGTATTTAGATTCATGGGGATGCGGAGTACTCTGCCACTGCCGTCATGGTATTTTTATATTTATTAATAGATGAAGTTGAGTACATGATCTTTTGTAGTTCCATATTGGTATGGGGATCGTTTACCTTTGTTTATCGAGTTAAGCTACTTGTCCTTTACCTGTAGGAAAGTGGTCTCGACTCAGATTATATTCTACTTCATCATCGAAGATTTTGTATTCTACTGGGGACACAGAATTTTGCATACGAAATGGCTTTACAAACACGTCCACAGTGTTCATCACGAGTGAGCTTTAATCTACATGTCTCAAGTTGAACTACTTCCTCTCCTTGACATATGAAGCCAGCTTTGCTGTTTTCCTAAATATGGTTCACTACTATACAGATATGCAACACTTTTGGGTTGACTTCGGAGTATGCCCACCCTGCAGAAATTCTTTTTCTTGGCTTTGCCACAATACTCGGCCCTGCCATCACTGGGCCCCATCTAATAACGTTGTGGTTATGGATGATGTTAAGAGTCCTCGAAACGGTTGAGGCACATTGTGGGTATCATCTCCCTTGGAGCCTCTCAAACTTCTTGCCTTTATACGGGGGGTCAGTACTCGTAATCTTATGCTCGTTTCTCTTTAGCACTTTATACATCTTTCTTTCTTACATTCTTTGAGCTATTTCCTTGTGATCGCAGCGCCGACTTCCATGATTATCATCACCGACTTCTGTATACGAAGAGCGGCAATTATTCGTCAACTTTTGTTTACATGGACTGGTGAGTTCCTTTTCATTTAGTCTTCTGAAACAAGTGTTAAAAGTTCATGCATATTGATTCTTTTTCGACTGCCGTTATGTTGAGAGAGGAATGGTTACCCTTTCAAGTGGCTGCAGTTACAAATACACAAGTCAAGAAGAAAAAGAACTTAAATCCTTAAGAAAATGAAGAGATCCTCTCTTATCACGTGTTAAGGGACTATGATACGCCCTTAGTTTTCTTCACCACTCAAGTAAATTTTTGTCCTTACAGGATATTCGGCACGGACAAAGTTATAGAAAACTGAAGGCACTGAAGACCGACGGAGAACCAGACGACAAGCACAAGTGAGTTTCTCGTTTCGTAATAATAGCATTACCGACCAGTACCATCAGTGTTGTAATACATTTGTGTGTGTTGCATTTGCATTGCATTGCATGCTAACTGGATTTTATCACCAGCAGTAAATGAATGGCATGGTGTGGTTTTACTCATCTCATCGTCATCAGCCTTGTATGCATTTTAGTGTCCCTTTAATTGAATCTCTATTTTCTGCAAGCTTCACCTTGTCAAAGAGAATGATAAGTTTTATATGTTCTAAAGAATTTGGCTCTAACTATATCTGACCCTTTTTTCTGCATCACAAGAAAAGAAAGAAAAAAGAAATTCCGACTGACTTGAGCTTCAGAGGGCCGTCGCCAACAGAACGGCCCATATGAGTGGTGTTATTACTTATTACCCAGAAGTTACCGAAAAGATGAGAACCAATTAACTTCACCTAAATCCCTTTTAAATGCAACATTAATTGTTATTTCATGAATAACTCCATTAAATTTTATGTCCAAGAAAAAAAAAACCACCCTTGAAAGCTTGCTTATATGCATGTATATCTTCAACCCTAATGTTGCAATAATCATGGCGCCGAAATCATCCATAATATGTTCGAACATGGCTTTGAATACTTTCGTCTTCGCCCTTCTCCTAACTACCCTCGAATGCGCGCGCTACTGCAAAATGGCAAGCGGCCGAGAAATACCTGGCGAATGAGATGGGGCGATTCGCATTGCAAGAGCATAATCAAATCGAACCACAATCATACTTTGTGTTTCAATCCGTTCCGTGGGCGTGAAACGCGCGAGGAATTCGCACGAAACGGAATTTGCGCTCAACATCGAGGCGAGTATCGAAGACGGCGAAAAGGTCGCCAAAACCCACACGTTCGGGCGGCCGTCGACGTCAACAATCGGAGGCGCCAGAGAATTGTGCTCTTGCGCTTTAAGAAGCTGGGCGAATGAAACCAAATGCATTTACGAGTGTCGCTATTTGTGGTGAACGTATACATATAAAATGGTGTGTTCGTATAAAGATTTTAGAGTTCACCAACTTTTAGAACATACGTAAACTATCGATCAGTCACAATCAAGCTTGAAGGAGAGAGTCAGGAGCTTTGCAAACATGATCTCGAAGTTGATTTTCACGTGCTCAAGCTTCGGTCCAACCCGTTTTTTAAATATAGTATAGTGATTAAAAATTAAATAATCTAAGATAATCTATTTTATTTTTGCTATTCTAATGTATCCCATCAATCAAATATAAGCTTGTACACAAATCCGAGGATGAAATTAACAGTCAAGATCCTAATAGATTCCATTCGACGCTGACTTCAATTTCAGGTGTCTCGAGCCTAACCACTAAGGGTGTTCAAAATGTTGCGAAATGGACGCGTAACGAAATTGGAATGACTGTGAGGATAATGAAACACGGGAATTTACGTGGAAAACCCCTTTTTAACTTGGATAAAAAACCACGGGCGAGGTAGAATTTATTACTGGGGTTAAAAAACAGGGGTACAACTCTCAATCATAAGGAGAAAACACACACTATCTCTCTTTATAGTTGGAGCAATACCGAAACAAACCCTCCTTTTTTTTTTGTCTTTTTCTTTCTTTCCTCCCTCTCTATTCTTTTCTTTCTTTGGTGCTTTTGGTGTGTTTTTTTTTATAACGAGGGATCAAGCCTATTTATAGGCAAAACCCCCCTCTAATACATATATAATAATAATATAACTAAATATTATTATAATAGTAGAGTGGGTGGGTGGATTGGTTGTTGCACCAACCCACTCCCATCAATCTCCCACTTGAAGATTTGATTGATGCCCAATCAGATCTTCACACCATTCTTCTAGCTCACCTTTGCATGTTACTTAGATTCTGTCAATCCACATGAGGAACACGACACCATATAACTTGTCCACATGAATTGCTTTGGTCATGTAGTCTGCCAGATTATCCGCAGTGTGAACTTTTTGCATGTCCACAGTCCCGGATGTGTTGGTTCTTGAATGATATGCTGGATTCCTTGCAAGATGCAACGCACTCTGGCTATCACAATAGAGAACAATATTCTCTGTTTGTGGCCGAGTTCTTCCAGCAACATCTTCAACCATATTGCCTCTTTACTGGCTTGCGTAGCTGCGACATATTCTGCTTCCGTTGTTGACGTTACAACAATGGACTGCAGTTTTGAAACCCAGCTTACAGCACCGCCAGCAAGATTAAACACATATCCGGTTGTGGATCTGCTTTTATCAAGTTCACCTGCATAATCTGCATCAACAAAACCATGGACAGTAAAATCTGTACCTCCGTACATAAGGCAAGATTAGAGGTTCCCTTGATGTTCTGAGAAATCCTCTTCACAGCACTTCCAGTGCTCCCGACCAGGATTGGACATGTATCGCTAACAACTCCCACTGCATGGCAATGTCTGGTCTAGTACAGATCATTGCGAACATTAAACTTCCTACCGCCGATGCATATTGCAGTCGAGACATCTCTATCCTCTCGTCTTCATCAGTAGGACACATCTCGGAGGATAGCTTGAAATTAGTAGCAAGAGGGGTAGATATTGGCTTACTGTCTTGCATGTTGAACCTCCCGCAGGATTTTCTTCCAATAATTCTTTTGGGAAGCCAAATCTTCCGCTTGCTTCTGTCTCGAGATATTTGCACACCAAGGATTTTGTTTGCTGGCCCCAGTCCTTCATTTCGAATTCACTAGCCAGTTGAGTCTTTAAGTCGGTGATACGACCTTTGTTGGGTCCTGCCACCAGCATATCGTCGACGTACAACAGCAACATGATGAAATCGTCATCGCCAAATCTCTTGAAATATGCACAAGGATCTGAATATAGCCTGTTGTAGCCAAACTCTTATGAAGGAGTCAAATCTCTTATACCAGCATCGAGTGCTTGTTTGAGCCCGTAGAGAGATTTGATCAGTCTGCAAACCAAATCTTCTTTTCCTTGTTCCTTGAAACCTTCTGGTTGAAGCATATATATTTCTTCATTCAGATCACCATGGAGAAAAGCCGTCTTTACATCCAGCTGCTCAAGATGCAAGTCGAATGTAGCACACATTGACAAGACCACCCTGACTGTTGTAGTCGTACCACCGGTCAGAAAATTTCGTTGAAGTCAATCCCTTCTTTCTGAGCATATCCTTTTACAACCAGTCTAGCACGGTACGCTCTACCTGGTCATCACCATTCCGCTTGATTTTGTACACCCATTTGTTGCCAATGGTTTCCTTCCTTGCGGTAATGGCACCAACTCCCATGTCTTATTTTTATAGAGAGCTCCATTTCCTCTTGCATCGCTGAAATCCACAGACTCGCATCTGAATTATTCAGTGCTTCTTGGAAAGTGGTTGCTCTCCATCCTCCGTTAGAAACAGTATGCAAGATTGCTCTCTATCTCATAATCTGAGTGCCACTTGGCGGCCTACGTTCGCGTGATGACCGCCAGAGATCCGTTACTTCAGATTCGACTGGGTTGAGCTCTTCGTGCGCCGGTTTCAGCTTCAGAAGATTATATTGCCCCAATTTCGTTTAATCGATGTAGTCTTTGTGATGCCTTTGAACTGCTATCATTTTCGACTTGCTCCTCATCGCTATCTTCCAGGAAGATAACATCTCTGCTGATAATCATTTGTGGTCAGTGAGATCCCACAAGCGATACCCCTTTACTCCTTCAGCGTAGCCCAAGAACAACTTTTCCTGGACTTTGGATCCAACTTTGTCGTTTCTTGGTTGTGATACATCGCGTACGTTGAACTTCCAAATATATGGAGGTTTGAATAGTCTGCAGGTGCACCAGTCCACATTTCCATCGGTGTCCGCATCTCTATAGCAGTATGGGGCCCGATTCACCACATAACAGGCAGTACAGACTGCTTCCGCCTCAAGCCCAAATTTCTTTTCCAGGCCCGCAGTTCTCAACATAGCCCTTGTTCTTTCCAACAGGGTTTCTTTCAACCGCTCTGCCACTCCGTTCTGTTGTGGAGTGTAAGCTGTGGTGAACTGCCTTCTGATGCCTGCGTCTTTGCAGAATTCAGTGAATTCTTTGCCAGTATATTCTCCTCCATTATCTGACCGGAGACACTTGATTTTTCTGCCGGTTTCAAGTTCAACTTGCGCCTTGTATGTTTTGAAGATAGAAACACTTCGTCCTTCTTCTTGATTGGATACACCCAGCATCTCCTGGAGTAGTCGTCTATGAATGATACGAAGTAGCTGGCTCCTCCAGGGACGCAACCGGTGCTTGCCATACATCAAATGGATCAATTCTAGAATTCCCTTGCTTCTAGAACTTGATGGGGAGAACTTCAGGCGATGCTGCTTGCTCACAATACAATGCTCGCAGAATGGTAGCGTCACCGTCGTGAGACCAGGAAGTAGATTCTTTTGCGCAAGAATTTTCATGCCTTGTTCAGACATATGACCAAGTTTCTTGTGCCAAGTCATCGTAGACTTTTCATTTGAACTTGTCGTAGCAACAGATGCTTGCCCTTCTTGCAGAGTCTCTCCCTTCAGCTTGTATAGATTTGCAGCTATCTTTTTCCCTTCATCACCACCAGTGCTCCTTGGATACCTTCATGATTTTATTCTCCAATTCAATTTTGAAACCAAGATCATCCATTGCCCCACGGACAACAGATTTTTCTTCAATCCCTCCACATGTCGGACAGCATGGATGGTACGCACAGTGCCATCGTACATCTTTATTTGAATCGTACCGACCCCGACAATCTTCAGCGCTTGGTCATTGCAGCTGTAGACATACCCTCCAAAAGTTGGCTCGTATTGATGAAACCATTCCTTTCGAGAGGTCATGTGGAAAGTTCTGCTGAGTCCATGAGCCCCACGTCGTTGAATCTTCCATTTCTCAGCGATAGTGGTTGCGGCTTCACACACCAGGCAATTCCATCCGGTAGTGTTGGCGGCGTTTCCTTGGGCATTGGGATTTTTATAGAGCCCAACAATCTTTTCTTCAGATGACCTTTCTTGCCACAGTGGTAACATTTTATAACCTTCTTATTTTTGGTAACAAGGCTTTGTCGTTTTTGACTCCCACTTGGCCAGACTCTCCGGTCTGGCCGTTTTCGATTCATGTTTGGACCACGTGTCCCTGATCTTGCCCTCGTTACTGCCAATGCTTCCGCCTGTTGGGACGTTATCAACTTGTCTTCTTTGTTATTGCGCCGACTTTCTTCTTCGAGAACCGCAGCTTCAATATTGTCGAAGATAAGTTCCCCGCACTTGGTTGTTGCTCAGATTGATGACGAGTTGATCGTAGGATCTGGCAGGCTTTGAAGGAGAAGCTCAGCACGTTCACTTGGCTCTATTTTGTAGTCCAAGTCTTTAAGTTGAGAGAATAGAGTATTCAACTTGTTGATGTGCTCGTCATTGAAGAAGATTCTTCCATTCGTAGATGATATAATTTTCTTTTTCAGAAAATTTCGGTTGTGGAGTGACTTGACTTGATACAGCTTCTCTAGATGATCCCAGATTTCTTTCGCACTAGCTTTCCTTCAACGCTTGATAATATGTCATCTGCTAATGCTAGATGAATATTGGCGATGGCCCTCCCGTCCATCTTCCTCCAGTTGGCATCACTTGTAATAGTTGTTGGTCTGCCAGTGATCGCCTCCAGACAATTTTCTTTGAGTAAAATTGCTTTATATCCTCATTTTCCACAGTGAGTAGTTTTTTTTTCCCGTTGATTTCTCAATTTCATTTTTAGCTGCCATTTTTCCCACGTCGCTATCGTCGGAGAAATTCAACAGTCCAGCCAAATAGTACTGATCAGATAATTTGCAGAAAGGGTAGCGACCAGCTTTCAAGACAAAATTACCCTTCTAAGTAAATTCCCAGATGAGATCTGGTGGGGTCACTATGTGTCCGCTTGGCACCAGCCACCTAGACAGAACTTACTTACACAGTCTATTACCACGACTTGCCAAAAAAACTCTTCCGTAACGATAAACCTTTTCGATATCCTTTCTGATGTGGAAGATCAGACAAAGCTGCAACCACAGAGCATAATTGGAATATCAATCAGGGCTGTCTCTGATACCACTTGTTGCGAATGGACAGCGTAACGAAATTGGAAATGACTGTGAGGATAAATGAAACACGGGAATTTACGTGGAAAACCCCTTTTAACTTGGGATAAAACCACGGGGCGAGGTAGAATTTATTACTGGGGTTAAACAGGGGTTACAACCTCTCAATCAATAAGGAGAAAACACAACCTATCTCTCTTTATAGTTGGAGCAAATACCGAAACAAACCCTCTATCTTTTTTTTTTTTTCTTTTCTTTCTTTCTCCCTCTCTATTCTTTTCTTTCTTTGTGCTTTTGGTGTGTTTTTTTTTATAACGAGGGATCAAGCCTATTTATAGCAAAACCCCCCCTCTAATACATATATAATAATAATATAACTAAATATTATTATAATAGTAGAGTGGGTGGGTGGATTGGTTGTTGCACCAAACCACTCCCATCACAAAAGTCGGTTAACCGGCGAATCGAACCGAAACCGAAACCGAAACCGAAAGTTCGGTTTGTCCGAATACCGACCAAAATAAATTTCGGTTCGGTTTTCGGTTTTTCAGAATAATGAAACCGAAGTTTTCGGTTTTTTCGGTTCAGTTATTCGTTAACCTAATTATCGAAATTTTTTTATATTGCTACTAAGCATATCTGTAAACACTTTACAGGCCCATTTAATATATAATGTGGTGAGCTTTTTATGCTAGAGTATTTGGCTTTTTAGAGATTTATACATAATAATGATTTTCAATTATACAGAGTTTCTTTTATTCAGCGATCTTATATAGAGTGATTCTTGTTTGCAAATATACTGAGGGCGTGTTTGTTTCTGGTGATCTAGTATCACGGTGATACTCGCATCACCTTAATGTGCGTATCACTGTGATGTGGATCAAGTGATATATCATCATTGTGTTGTTTTGGGGTGATATTTCATTTTGCATATCAAGGTGATATTGGAATATTATGTTTGATTAATCAAGGTGATGCGTGGGAATGATATGATGGCATATTTAACCCTACGTATATCATATGGGTAATATGAATTAATATGTTTATGTTGAGCTGATTTTTACGTAACAATGGTCAATATTAGCGAGTTTAATTTTTTTTAAGCATTAATTATAAGTCTATTATCTAATTATCAATATCATTTTATATTAAATATGTTTTAAGATTTAAAAATAGTTAGTTCTACAATCTAAAATATGAATAAGGGGTATATTTGGAATAAATGTTAAAATATCATTGGTAATATTGTCCAAATAAAAATTCCAAAGATTACTTCATCACCGTAATGTAGATCACCTAGCTTTCTGGGGGTGATCCAAAAGTTAATATCACCCTACTTTGATCATCTAGGTGATCCTTCATTACGGTGATGACTCATCACCTACGAAAACAAAACACATGATGATGAGGAGATGTGAAAATCACGGTGATGTTTTGGAGGATCACATCAAAACAACACCCCCTGAAAGTGAACTAGATCCAGGAAGGGAATTATGTCGCAAAAGTTTCTCTCTATTTTATTTATTTTTTTTACTTTTCGGTTTTGGTCAGTAATCCAAAAAAATTGAAAAAGTTGGGTTTTACCGAAAACGAACAGATTAAGTTCGATTCGTTATTCGTTTCAGAGTATTCTAACCGAAAATTTCGGTTAACCGAAACTTCGGTTCGGTTCGATTTTACCGAATGAAATGAACTGCCCTACAACCATGGCAATATTTTTTATAGGGTTAATTCTTTATCAGGCCCTGTCAAAGTTTAAAAATTCCTCTTAAATACCTCGAATTATTTCCTCCTTATAAGTCCTATTTGAAAATTTACTCCTGTTCAGTACCTAAAAGGTCTTTTCAATTTTTCGTTAAAAAGACGACCCTGTCTCACATATTCCATTGAAGTTGAATAAATATTATTTCAATGAATTATACCAACAAAACTTGTTATTATACCACTAAAATTGAAATTATACCAGAAATTTGTAGAAATTATACCAAATGTTCCAACATTATACTACGTTATTATAATTCGAATTTATAAAATGAAAATGGACATTATACCAACTGATTATGCTATTATACTAGAAATTATGGAAATTATACATCTGTTTTCGTAATTATACCAATAAATAAAGTATTATAATTTATACCAAAAAAAAAAGGCATTATACCAACTGATTTTGCTACCAGAAATTGAGGAGATTATACCATCTATTTTCGTTTTATACCATAAATATTATTATTTTAATTTTATACAGCGAAATTGAATAATATACCAACTAATTTTTGCAATTATACCAGAAATTGTGGAAATTATACCATACATCTTCGTATACCGTCTATTTCAGTTATTATACCAATAAATAAAGTTATTTTAATTTTATACAGAAAAATTGGAGATTATACCAACTAATTTTATTATTATACCACAAATTGAGGAAATTATACCATCTATTTCCGTTATTATACCAGTAAATATTGTTATTTTAATTTTTATACATCGAAATTGAATAATATACCAACTAATTTTGCAATTATACCAAAATTGTGAATATTATACCTTATATTTTAGTTATTATACCATCTTTCTTCGTTATTATACCAATAAATATAGTTATACTAATTTTATACAGCAAAATTGGAGATTATACCAACTAATTTTGCTATTATACCAGACTGAGTAAATTATACAATCTGTTTATTAGGTTCAATTTGCTGGTATAATTTCCAATTTAATATTATTTTGTTGGTATAATAGAATAGCAGTTGGTATGATGTCCAATTTAATACCAGGAAAGGGTATTTCAATCCGTTCACTGTTTAGGGGTATTAAACACACAACTTTTTGTAGATGGGTACTTAACAAGAAGATTTTTTTCGTAGGGGTACTGAACATGGAAGTTTAGTTTTCGATAGAAGGAATTTACCATTTGTTATAAGATGGTACAACAATTATTAATTCTCTATTATCTTCGCCAATAAATAAAAAAATCAATGGAAAAATATATATGCAGCTCGACGAATCACCAATCTTGGTAGGTGGCCTTAGAAGGGACCGAGTTAGGTACGTAACGTAATGATTTTTTCCAGTGTAGTTAGTGTTATCTTGTATCTCGTCTTCCCTACTACTGACTATGAGTATAGATACAGAGATATCATATCATGTTGAACATAGCGTCGTTGAGCATGGTGAAGGAGACGTTCTACATTTCCCACGGCTCGCCGATGCTGGCCATCGACGATTCGTTGCCGGCGAGGCACTTCCCTCAAATCTTTCCGTCCGAAGATCTTCGCCGACAAGCCCGAATCAGTTCTGATGGTCTCCGCCCACTGGGACACACGTCAGCCCGCCGTCAACGCCGTCACTGGGGCCGTCAGACACCTATCTACAACGATTTCTACAATTTCCCCAAGCCCATGTACGAGGTAAGGTTTTTACCTCAGTTTTTAAAGGTTATAGTAGGGCTTCTCAATATCTCAGATTAAAAATTGAATCTTTAACTATCGTTTTCCAAGTCCAATTCTGGAAAAAAAAAATACCCTATTTTTCTTGAGCACATTTCAGATAACCCCTCTCTCATCACAGCTCAAATACGCTGCCCCAGGCGCCCCGAGCTTGCCCTGAAGGTGAAGGCACTGCTCGGCAAAGCAGGTTTCAAACAAGTGGAAGTTGACACTCACCGAGGTTTGGACCACGGCGCGTGGGTCCCGCTCATGCTAATGTACCCCGAGGCAGACGTCCCCGTGTGCCAGCTGTCGGTCCAGACGAACATGGACGCAGCCCATCATTACAACCTCGGGAAAGCGTTGGCCCCACTTAGGAAGGAAGGCGTGCTCATCATAGGCTCAGGCTCGGCGGTTCACAATCTTAGGACCACGCACGGCCCCAAAGATGCAGCCGTCGCTTCTTGGGCCGCCGAGTTTGAGAGTTGGCTCAAGGAATCGCTCCTTAGCGGAAGGTAAAGCTCGTCGAATGAGCATGATTTTTTTTTTCCGGTCGTTCGTTATAATAAGCTCTTTATCGTAACACGTAGGATCGAACCACCCGGTATGATACTGCATTAGATTAAAGGTAGGACTGGCGTTGTGCGGATGACTGAATTAAGGGCGGCATGTTTAGGACAATAGGTTGTAAAACCGAAGCAGTTTGAAGACAGTTAATGCGAAAGCCTAATTTTGGTCGAAATTAACTCAATGAGCCGCACGTGACAATTAGTTTGGGAGAAAATCGTACGTGGCTTCGGAGATGGTGATTTGTGCCGAATTTTTTTTCTCTGCCCTCCAACTAGTTATGGTGTCGTGGCGCCACATCATCATTTTGCTTACAACGTGCGGCGCCACGCCAACATTTTACTTATGATGCGTCGCTTAATTGGAGGAAAGAAAAAAAACTGCCGTTCAAATCAGCACCTCCGACGCCACGTAGGATTTTCTCCCAAATTAATCGTCACGTTGGAACTCAAATGTGTAATTCCAGGGCGAAATTAATTCTCTGCCGTTCGTTAACCTCAATTTCTTCAAGTTTGAAACTTATGTCCTGAAATTGTGACCCCTTAATTCATCTGTCCTCATAACGCCATTCTCCAATATAAAGAGCTAGAAAAAATAGTTAGCCCCGTCAAAAATCTACTGACAATCCGAGGAAGTAAGAATTCCCAGTAGAATCTAACTGCAACGAGAATCAAAGCACACAAATCAGTCTCAATCTGAATGGGCAACTTTGTCATTACGCCTTTTCGTGTCTGAATTTTCTGTGTCTTAAATCCATGGCCCTTTTTAAGGTACGGAGACGTAAACAACTACTTGGAAAAGGCGCCTTTTGGGAGACAAGCGCCCCAACGGCGGAGCATCTCTACCCTTTGCACGTAGCTATGGGAGCCGCCGGGGCGAAACCAAAGGCCGAGCTTATCCATGATAGTTTGGACCAATTCCACACTCTCTTATGCTTCTTATAAGTTCACAGAATCTACTTAATATGATTTTGTGGATGAGATTAAGTAACGACAAAGTGCTTGTAATAACACACCTATGTCTTTTGCACCATATGTTTGAATGTTTGATTGATCTCAATGTTGATGAATGATTTTCTGTTGTAATTTGTATGTACACTGTAGAACTTCAAGTGCTTAAGTGTGTTTTTTCTTTACACCTTTTTCCACTTCCACTTGGTTAGGGTAATGGGTAGGCATATGAAATGAAAATGGCTCCCTTCGAAACATGGCTTCAGTCTCCCCACTTTATTGTTTTTTTTTTTTTTTTTTTTTGTGTGTGTGTTTAAAAGTATCACTTTATTATGGACATTATGACAAAAAAAAATCCATCTTTAAGATCATTCAAATTCAAATCATACACGAGGTTAATGTGAAATTATTTCAACGGAAAATAAAAAGAGAATTGGATCATCTTTTCAGGAAACCTTAATAAATAATTCAATACTATGTTAATATATGACGCATTATTAATTGATATTTTACATGGTTTTAATAGAAACTATCAAAATTGTATTATCTAGAACCATATTCCCGAGCCGGATCGACAAAAAAAAAATTATTAGGGAGTTTTTAATATCGAATATTAATTTATCGAGTTCGACCGTTTACTTTACTTTGAAAGTGTGCATATTTATTGTTAAATATGTGTGTGTAATGTGACTTAATATGGGTAACAAAAATGGAATAATATTAAGAGTATTTTGTATTCCTCTCCATTGACTTTGACTCATAATTATTGCACAGATTATATTTTATGTGCATCCCTAATTGAGTTCACGAATGTATATATAAATAGGCACAAAAACGAAGAGTTCTCACACATACATTTTCACGAAACAAACGAAGTAGTGTATGAAAAAAAAAAATAACAAAATGGCAACAAGACAATGCCTAAGTTTGGTTCTCATCTCTTCTCTCATGGCTTCCATTGCCTACGCTGCCCAAGAAGAACGGTAAGATTTATGTTTTTCTATCACACATCTTTTACATAAATTCCCAGCAAATAAATATACGTCATCGAAAATTTATTTAAATTTCCTTTTTTTTAACGAAGATCGCAAGGTGGTGCCTGGCTCAGCCTTCGACTCCTTCGGATAAATTGCAAGGGTTTTTGGACTTTGCCTGCGGAAAAATCGATTGTACTAAAATAAACGCCGGCGGCGTTTGTTACGAACCCAACACTTTGCCTTCCCACACTTCGTTTGCGCTAAATGAATACTATCGATTCAACGACGTTTGCAACGTTGATATCGGACAAATATCGAACAAAGATCCATGTAATAATCTTTTTTCTTTGAATTTCTTTTATTTTTTTATTAGTTGTTATGCTAACTTTTTAAATCTTCGATGGTCTTATTGTGCAGCATATAACGACTGTATGTACATACCGAACTACATCTGATGGAGATTTTCTGAGTATACGAGGAAGTAGCAAACCGATGGATGGAGAGTTTAGTAAAATAAGGATGATGTAATAGAATAATGATGGAATAGATCTCCTTTTATTCAAATGCTATGTTGAGAAATATATTTGTTTTCGTCCTTATATGTCAGTCGTCATGAAAAAATACATCGGAGATTGGATTTTTTTACCAATTCAATTCAGAGCAAACAAATCCATGTTTTCTTACAAATTGAAGATAAAACTCGTTGGGTGTATTATGCGTTTTTAATTATATTACATAGACAGTAGACACTGATCTTATACATGTAGAGCATTAAGGCCTTTAAACTTTGCAGAAGATTAGGTAAGAGGTTTAAACATTTTACTTTAATAATTTTCGATAATGAAAAGAATAATAGGGTCTTTACACATAAATACCAATTTGGGAAAATTGTTATTTAGTACCTGTCAGATTTTTTATATGTAGTACCTAGTAGAATAAATTTTTTGCAGATAGGTACCCAATTCGCCGCAGGTACGCCATACAATAATTAGGTACTCTATATAAACGTATTGTGGTACGTCATATGCTGAGAATATGGTACGCCGTATTAGCACATTTAGGTACGCCATCTTTAACACATAAGGTACGCCGTACAAACACAGTTAGGTACCCTATATCAATGTGTTATGGTACGCCAGACACGCACATGAAGGTACGACGTGACTGACGAACCTGGTAAATATTAAATCGGGTACTTATCTGTAAATTTCTAACATGGGTACCTATATGTAAAAATTTTAGTCAAGTAGGTATTTATGTGTAGATGTCACTTGTAAGAAATCAAAGATATTTATGATGTCTATGACTTAACAATTAAAATAATATACTTGAATTCATAGTGTAGTTGTCTTTATTGAATATGTGTACATTAAAATTATATAATCAAACTTGTTTATTATTCAAGACGTATGTGCATATATGTGTAATATTATTGTTAGATTGTTCCTAAATCACAATAACCTACATAACAAAAAGAATAATTACAGTAATTTTTTTCCCCATTGCCTTTGAATTCATGATGTACATAAACAGGCCCAAACAAATAAACTATACTAAGGTAATACATATCAATCACAAATGGCAACCAAACAAAGATGCCTTAGTTTGATTCTCATCTCTTCTCTCATGGCTCTCATTGCCTATCCTACCAACGTAAAATCTGTAAGAGTTCATGTCTTAATAATGCATCATAAATATTTTCATTTTAGCCATAATAAATATTTATTGACGACGAAAATTTATGTAATATTCGAAGCTCTCAAGGTGGTGCGTGGCGAAACAAGGGTCTCCTTCGGACAAACTACAAAGGTTTTTGGACTTTGCATGCGCAAAAGTCGACTGTACGGCGATCAACGCTGGCGGCGTTTGTTACGAACCGAACAATTTGTTGTCCCATTCTTCGTATGCGCTCAATCGATACTTTCAAGTCATCAACATTTGTACACTGATATCGGTGTAACGACGACTGTTGATCCATGTAATAATCGTTATTTTTGGTCTTCCCTTCCCTTCTATATATATATATATTATATATATATATATTTGATCCTATTAATTATTGTTTTGTTATTTTTAGTTGCATGTAATTTTGTTATGGTCTTGGTGCAGCATATGACGACTGCTTGTACATACCTACGAACAGCTGATATGGAGATATTTTTTGCGAGACGAAGAATCATGGAGAATTTTTGTGATAAAGATGATGATGTAATAATAATGGACTGAATGAATAAATTTCCTTGTATTCAAATGATTTGTTGAGAAATATTACATTGTGTTCTTCAACATTCAGTCCATATTACCATCGTTGATTTTTATTTGCCATCGAAATTTCATGTCTTAACGTCGACCAAGCTGAGAACTAATATTGACCACAGTCCACAATTATTTACCAACACAATAATCAATCGATTTTGTCGATCGGAACTCCGTCAAAAAAATATGATTTGATTTTTGTGAGGGCTCTAATAATTCATTAATTTTGGAGTCTATGGTTTGTATATTTTATGTATATATGTATATAATAGATTATATTAAGTTTACCTGTTTATAATTTAATACGAGATTGCATAAATGTGATATTATTGTTAGATTGTCTCACATAATGACTAAATCACATATAACAAAATGTAACAATATTACAGGTCTATAATTTATAATTTCTCCCCATTGACTTTAACTTTAACTATTGCAAGAATCATCTTTTACATTCTATCTCTAAATTGAACTCATTTTTCCTTTTACATATTTAAAAATACGTTTCATCAAACATTATAAATTTTAAATACTAAAAATATAAGCAACATAGTTATATTTTAGTAAACACATAGAATATGTGGGTAATACTAGTATAAATATATAATATATAGATGTGTATGACAAGAAAATATGATGGCTATTATTATTATAAAATATAAAGAGACTCATCTAAACATCCTCGTCATAAATGTCTGGAGGCAAAATGAATTCGAAGACTGTAACGATAGCAAAATAACTACGGGGAATTCTATTGGCACCCCTCTAGTCACAATTTTCACCCATATTTATGTTGGGGATATGCCATCGGAATGCAATTCGAGGATGTAATTGAATATGGTATAAACATGAACCTACTATTTACACTATAATATTTGGATATTGTATACAATTTATTTATGAATTTACAAAAAGGCATATTATTTATTGCATCCAGTCTTACTAGGAATTCGGTGAGACGGTAAATAAATAAATCCCATATATACGAGTTTAGTCACCGATTATCTGTGATGAGAGGGGGTACCGGTGAGCTATTATTCTTGTATATTAAATTAGTCCATAAGTCTTAGACCTCAGTAGGGTGACTGAGTGTCGATCACGACTTATTTATTGACGACTCTAAAATGGTTGTGTCAACCATCCACTTGGGAAGTGGGAGGTCGTAACATTGATATGAGTTGAATCGGGGATTAACTTATATTGGACACGACTCGTAATCGACGATCACATAGCTAATTGCTCGCTGAGTGTCAATGATTGATCAATTGACTATAGTAGTGTGCGTGGACCTAGAGACCGAAGGGCATTGACAGAGTTGGCTTCAGGGTCCTGACTTGTCACTAGTTTGCTAGGCCCGCCTTGTTCGAGGTTGAACATGGGTGAGTGGCGACATGCGTCTTGACAACGAAGTGAAACTGATGGGCATTGACAGTCGCTAGGGATTCACAACCTCGCAAGTAATTGAGGTATATGTCCTATGCATATTCGGGGACGAGGAAATACGGAATCTTGCAAAGTACAAAAACTAACTCACGTGGGCGAAGAGTGTAGTTTAGTATTTCGTCGTCACGAATTAGACATAGTGTCGGGTTAGTGAGATTGATATTACCATGGCTCTCACTCGACCGGGACATTGGTGAAGGGTCTATACGTACGGCGATAATCTATAGTCGGTTCGTAGATCGAAGATCGTACTCACACGGGATCTATTCGGTACCACGGGATTGACTAGGTGCTTACCGAATTCTTTGATTCCTCCCTTGCCGGGTTGAGACGAACCAAGAGAGTCGCGCTTAAAAGGATCATTGAGACAATATCTAATAAAGTGAGATGCGTTATTATTTAACGAGCTTGGAGTCGTATATGAAATGTCAAATTAAGTTTTACAAACCATATTTACATTGGAAGTAGAACTTACCTAAACTATTGAGTTTAATGGCCTTCAATTTATATAATATATGTTGTTGAACTAATTATTCCTAAACAACGCACTGGATTCTAAATAAGTTGAGATGGTACCCTTATGAGTTTAGAACGTACTAGATTCCAGTGGGAGTTTCCAGCATTGAGAGATTATGATAAATGTTAAATGTGGACAAAGTGTCCAAATAATTACACTGGATCAATATTTCTCTGTTTAAATTTTGGCACAGTTTCAGTTACATAATTGCCTTAACTAACCAAGGGTTATTAAATACATTATTTTGAATAAATGTATGTGATTTTATGTTTGAAATAAATTCGCTGGCAATTATAACTGTGTGAAAAATAATATTGTATTGTTCGAATTTAAAACTGTGAAATCAATTACCAACAAACGCAACTTGAGTTGATAAAGAAGAATTTATTGTCTCTTTGATATGGTCATGCCGAATTTCGAGATTCAAGTTTAGATAACACGACATTTTTAAGTTGTGGGAATCTCGTAACATCAGCGAAAGGTGACAAATCACCATTCACAAGGAATTAATAAAAGAGTCGTAAGTTTCTTGGGTTTGACCGCACAAACGTTTGTGGACATAATATTGTATTCGCCCAAGGTAATTTCTATTAATAAGATTAGTGTATGCGATAAGTTACAATTTTAAATCCTTGATACGATCGAGAAATTAATTTAAATTAAACTGCGAGATAATAGAAGAATTTTTATTTGATCGAAGTGGCTAATTACTCTCGAGTTTGGAATGAGTTCTTGGAGAGAACGTCATCTTTTCACAGTTAACTAAGAACCCTATTAATGATGTCTCTAGACGAGTAAGTTAGACTTCATGCACGCGGGCCATCATAGTCGATAGTCACGCATGCGTTTGAACAGTTGTTAGATATCAAACAATATTGATAAAGTTTGATTTTTGCTGAACTAAATTGTTCCCATATGGTGTGGGTTTGCGTATGAAACGCAATGGACGTTCTATACAGAATTCCTTTGAGGTCAATTAATTCTGTACCTTACGAAATTTTGAATTAGTAAGAAAATGAGCTTAATGTATAGTGGGGTTGCCCCATCTGAGTGAGAAAGCTTATGATGAATGTGTATATGAAAAATGAGATATTAAGGTCGTTGTCTTGGGACTCAACATTGACAACCTCTCTTTCGACAATTTTTGAAAAACGTCAAAGCCTTAGAGGCTCACGGATTTTGCAAAAAGGTTTAGAGAGAATGAAAAGTGGGAGTGGTAACATTGGTAGTGTTTGCCGAAACACCTTAAAGATTTAGTGCTAGATCGCACTTAAAGAAAAGTCCAAGATACATCCATAGTTCATAGGTCGGGTATAGTGTCTCGCCAACCTGAGGGATACTGTATAACACATGCCGAGCACAGGGGTTGCCGCGAGCTGTATAGTACACTTCGAGCACGGGGTTGCTACGATGAAGGTATGTATATTAACAGTCCCACTACCCTTGACCCAGCAATAATGGTTAAACTCGCTGAAACGGCTTATTCTGTGGGAGTAGATGAACTCTATGCACAACAACCATGTCATTATTAGATCTAACCTGGTTGAAACATACGAAGCAAGGCTTGTATGGAAAAGGCTGAGTCTTAAATGATGCGCTTTAACTCTAAGGAACCTTTTCGATTGTTGCAATTAAGTTCACTAAATCTGACTTACACAGATACACACTTTTTAGAGGTCTGGTAGACAGTGTGAAAATCGTATTTCTCTGGAAGATAAATAATGAATAGCCCAACGATTTTACATCGCAAGCAGATGCTCATAGAGTGCAAAGTTATAGAAAAAGACTCGTGTTAGAGAAGCCTCCAGGAGTAGGTATTTTTGGTTTGATGACATAATTGGTAACTATGGATTCATAAGAACAAAGATAGCCTTATGTATCGCAATTAAAGAAGTGGGAGTTAGATATAATCTGCGTATTGTACGAGAGATGTTGCCTTTAAGAAAGAGAACAATATCGAAATACTCCGAATGGTAAAAGCGGGGCCTTGACCAATTCTTCAAAACGACTTGGGATAAAAGACCCATATTCACGGAACAACCTATTTGGAGATAGTGTTTAGTATATATGGTTAATCCATGCCCTTTAATTGAAAAGACGAGGTCAATTACAAGAAAAAATGGTTCTTACCTACGATTTAATTTTCTATGTTCTTGTTGCGAGACAGATAGAAAAGCTGAATTGAGTCCCTATACAGTTATGATCAGTGGCCTTTTATATGCGGAGTTTGACTAGTGTTTTTTTACAAAAGATACATACGGTGAGAGCGTTGGTCAAAATTCAGGCTACCTAGGTAATTACAATAGTCCATGATGTTGGTCTATTTGAATGGAGAAATATAGGTGGAGAGGTTAGACTTATTTTCGAACTCCAGTTTGACGTGGGTGAGCAAAATCTACCTAGGGTTTGGTCTACAAAGTTTAACGGTAGAACAATACCTTGAAATGGTTTCAGGGAAGCACTTACTGTTAGTACATGGGCATCGTGAGATTGAATCCCAAGTCAACCATGTGCACGAGCGCAGATAATTACCTGAGAGGTAAGAGATCAGTTTGGATATTGAAGTCTTCTTGGAAGAACTTCAAATAGTTCCAGGCATTGTGGGTCTACTGTTGCCATTGTGGTGCGACAATAGCAGAATGATCACTTTAGCCAACGAACCCACGTCTCACAGTTAATCCAACAAAAGAAAGAAAAGAAATATTACATTGTTGCATGATCGTTGAAAAATGGCTGCTAAGCCGTGCGGGCATAGCGCCGCGAAAACGTGGCCGACCCATTCACTGTGCCTTTATACAGGCAGTGCTGAATAACGTCTTCAGAAGACGAGTATTAGATACACACAGCATATGCACCGAGTGCAAGTGGGAGATTATTGGGATATGCCCTCGGAATGCCATTCGATGATGTAATGAATATGGCATAAACATGAACCTATTTATTCACATTATAATATTTGGATATTGTATTCAAATATTTATTTATGGAATTTACAAAAGGCATATTTATTTACCTATCCAGTCTTACTGGGCATCCGGTGAGATGGTAAATAAATAAATCTCATATATACGAGTTTAGTCACCGACTCTCTGGATAGAGAGAGGGGCACCAGTGAGCTATTATTCTTGTATATTAAATTAGTCCATAAGTCTTAGACCTCAGTAGGGTGACTGAGTGTCAATCACAACTTATTTGTTGACGACTCTAAAATGCTTGTGCCAACCATTCACTTGGGAAGTGGGAGGTCGTAACATTTATGAGTTGAATCGGGGATTAACTTATATTTGACACGACTCGTAATCGACGATCACATAGCTAATTACTCGCTGAGTGTCAGTGATTGTTAATTGACGATAGTAGTGTGCGTGGACCTTAGACCGAGGGTCATTCAGAGTTGGCTTCAGGGTCGTGACTTGTCACTAGTTTGCTAGGCCCCACCTTGTTCGAGGTTGAACATGGTGAGCGCCGACATGCGGTCTTGACAACGAAGTGCAATTGCTGGGTATTGACATTCGTAAGGGTCACAACCTCGCAGTAATCGAGGTATATGTCCTATGTATATTCGGGACGAGGAATTACAGAATCTTCGCAAAGTACAAAAACTAACTCATGTGGCACGTGGGGTGTAGTTTGTAATTTCGTCGTCACGAATTAGACATAGTGTCGGTTAGTGAGATTGACATTACCATGGCTCTCACTCGACCGGGACATCAGTGAATGGTCTATACGAACGATGATAATCTATAGTCAATTCATAGATTGAAGATCGTAGTCACACGGGACTATTCGGTACCACGGGATTGGCTAGGTGCTTACCGAATTCTTAGATTTTCCCTTGCCGAGTTGAGACGAACCAAGAGAATTGCGCTTAAAAGGATCACTGGACAACATCAGTGAGATGCGTTATTATTTAACGAATTGGGATTCGTTTATGAAATGTCAAATTAGTTTTAGAAACTATTTACATGGGCTTAGATTCCCGACCGAACAATTAGAATGGAGCGTAGTAGGGTCACAACCAGAGCAAGGCTCGTCACGGTTGTGAAGCCCGCCTGAAAAGTAGCAGCAGATTCGAAAATCATATCTCCAATCTGGACACGTATGAGAATCCCTTTGGTCTGAATCAAGATTATGAATCAGCTTTCTATAGAAGAATTCCAGGTCCATTAGACATCGTTTAAACCTTCATCTGAGAGCAACTCGAAACTGGCAAACCTGCCGAGAGTTCCACGGCCGTGGGGTAGATACAAAGAGGCCGTGGGGCAGGGCAGAGGCTGGCCATGCTCACTGCTGCCTGCCTCCCACGACCGTGGGTTCTTGTTCATGTGGCCATGGGGCTAGGGCAGGCCTAGCCAAGGCTTGGTCCATGCCTCCCACGGCGTGGGCCCTCGTGTGTGTGGCCATGGACCGACGGTCTTTTGGTCAAAACTTGTCCAAATAAGCCCAAATTCGTCCATTTTTTTGTTAGATTTGTGGGACAATATCTAGTCATTTGATGATTTAAAAACAAAGGAATCAAACAAAATTGAGTCATGTAGGACATGATTCAATTTTATCAAACTTTAAGTCATTTTCATGGTTGAAAATGGATTTTAAGTTAAGGGCTTGTGGCTCATGAGTTCAAGTCCAATTCTCACTCTAAAGATGGTTCTAGAGAGAGGGTTGAGAGAAAACTTAGTTGTTCTTGAAAAACCTAAGTTTGTGAGTGAGTTTTTAGTAAATCACACACATATACACATCTCTTCTAAACATCTTCCCCTCCTCTCTAGCTATCCTTGGAGGGGTGTGGCGTGACGATCTTTCCAATGCGTGAATATGTTTCGAGAGCGCGTTTCGACAGTCAATCGAAATATCCACGATATGAGCTAAATGTTTGGCGCCGATACCTCCAAACAAACCGCACAACACTCAAGCCGTATCAATAACGAGCTTGACTTTAAATGTCTTAACGCATCCGAGCTGACTACAACAGTTTCGAGTTAATGGAGCAGCACGAGAGGGTACTATGGAGCTCCCCCGAGAAAGGAAGACGAAAATGCAGCTCTTGTGAAATAGCGCGAAGAGGATCTCTGGAGCTCCTTCGCTATGGAAAGGAAGAGCGGGACTTCGTGTGCATGACGCAGGTGCATGTGGCTGCCCAGCTGGTGGGCACGAACCTGAAGGTACTCGCATTTGCCAGCACCATTTCCTGCCCGACGGCTGAGAAGAAATCCTTATAGGACCTGGCTGAAGACTAGCGCCAAGCCTTTTAAAGGACTCTCTCTCTTTGAGGGATTTTGGACCTCTGATCACACTATTTCATGGGCGGCTCCAGTGCCGGGTCCTCGGAACTAAGGCCGTGTATGCTCTTCGGGACCTTCCTTTTCCTGGATTTTTCCAAGGAGATCTGCAGGCCTCCGAGGACCCTTATTTCTGGTTTCCTGCTACTACAGAAAGCATGCAGAGGTCCTGCCCGCTGCTAATATTGTTGATCTTTCGAACGTCGTCTCCAACTCTTGCAATGTTTTTTTTGGGAGCTTAACTCCCCTATGTTTATGTGTCTCTGTTGGAGCTCGTTTTTCCTTAGGATTTATCATCGTCATTGCATCCGTTCATCCTCGGAATCTGGAAGGGGCCTGGCGGGGTCTGATGGCGGAGCTCCTCTTCGAGCCTTACACTTCGAAGGGGATCCCGAGGTCCTGCTGCACGTTGCTCCTAGCTCCCGGGACATCCTATTTGTATAGACCTCCTCTCCTTTTTTTAATCATGGTGATAGCTATAAAAAATACTTCATTCTTTCGAGATATAATGGTGTGGGGAGCTTAACTCCCCATGTTCGCATGTTTCATCGGAGTTCCCTTTCTCCTGTATTATATGTCCTTTTTGTGCTTTGCTGAGCTTTTTTCTTTCGTCATTGCAGGACCTGATGGATGTATCATTATCGTGGCATGGTATGCGCCAGCTCACTGAAATCATGGTTATAGTGCCAGCTCGCTTAGTAATTCGTAACCAAGTACGAATTCACGCCATCTCGTTGCAATGACCGTCGTCATTGTCCTCAGATGTCATTTTTGTGCTAGGCTCTCTTTGTCTATAGCAAATTCAGTATTTGTGTAGACACTTAGTTCTATAAAATTCGAAACCCGGGGATCCCCTTCATCTATTTACCATGGTTATAGCGCCACTTCGCTTTAGGTACCATTCACGTCGCAGGCTTACTGAGAGCCTTTGATTTTTCTGTACGCCCAGCCCGTCAGCGGCGGTATCTTGTACACCCTTATGGGCATCATCACGTTGCAGATTTATTATCTTTGATGTCGGGTACACCGCGGGCCCGTCGGCCGTTGGTATCATTACACGTCGTAGACTATCGGTCTTTATTGTCGGGTACACCTTGGGTCCGTCGATCTTCGGCATCATATCACATCGCAGATATATTATCTTTGACGCTCTGTACACAGCAGGTCCGTAGATCCTTGGCATCAATTATATATTTAGGTGCACCTTTATTATAATAAAATACTTATATTCTGACAAGGAGGTACGCCTCATTCACGCCGTCGACCCGGAAATCGTTGGTGTCATTCACGCCGCCGCCCGGAGGTCATTGCTGTCGTTCACATGTCGCAGGACCCGGAGGTCCTTGGTGTCACTCACGCCGCCGCAACCCGGAGGTCCTTGGTGTCAAAGGACTTGATACTAGCACGGAGCTAGCTTGAGGGTCCTGAGCCGACATGGGCCCTCGAGTATCAGTACGGCCCTAGACTTAGAGGTTCACGGATCTGTGTACGCCAGAGCGGAGCTGGGCTTGATCTTCTTCGAATCTCACCAGTGCGGAGATGGGCTTTGAGGTCCTGCAGATCTTTGTATGTCAGCGCGGAGCTGGGCTTGATCTTCTACGTATCTCACCAGCGTGGAGCTGGGCTTTAGGCCTTATGCCAATGCGGAGCTAGGCTTTTACATCTTCATGCCAACGTGGAGCTGGTACTCTAAATCCCCGTGGTTTTTCATACGCCAGTGCAGGGGAGGGCTTCGACCTCGGTCTTCGGGTGCTGTGGCCCTTCGGATCTTTTATGCAGGCACGTGGCTGAGACTATAGATCCCTATTATAAGCTTAGGGACTGCTACCGGAGGGGAGATTGGGCCTTCGGGTGCTTGTGCGGAGCTTATGGCAGCGCGGAGTTTGCTTCTACATCCTGAGGACCTTCGCATGCCAGCGAGGAGCTAGGCTTTGATGTCCCTCGACCTTTGTACACCATGCAGAGCTGGACTTTTTAAGTCCCAAAGTTAGGTCAGGTCTTCGTGGCAGCACAGAGCTGGGTTTTTGTGTCCTGGAGCTCCTAATATGACAAGGATACGGGCCTAAATGGAGCTGGCCCCTATCTGGAGGAGGCAGGAGTTGTCTTTATTTAGTCGGACACGATCCCCCCCGAACTCCTTCTTGGCTGCCTTCAGACCTTGGTCGAGGCCATGCCCAACGGACTTCCCTAGATGTCATACGAGGATGGATCCTTCGATTTGACCTTTAATGATAGCATTGTTAGTGTGATGCATGTATTTATAATGAATTGATAAAATAAATGAAAATGATTTAGGGCCCTGGGTTTTCGGCTAAGGGCCTCTTCACCACGAGAGAATGCTTCCCGGCTAATGTCAGGATCTCTTCTGGATTTGCGTGGTGGTGTGA